>JAJPUD010008134.1:75059-90697 GCA_023553655.1 Myrmecobius fasciatus | reverse complement strand
AAAGAAAGAAAGAAAGAAAGAAAGAAAGAAAGAAAGAAAGAAAGAAAAACATTTTTCCAGGCTGAAGAATAACCTCTCTTGCTTACTTCACAAATAAACCAGTCAACTTAGAATAAAGAAGACATGAATTGTTCTCTAGCAGAGGTGGAAGGCAGCTTTTTAAAGCTTCTTCAATCCATAAAGTACTCTGTCTTCTAGGATTTGGGCTTTTTCTTAAACACATAAACCAAACTTTGTTCCCCTGTTTAATTACTCAATATTGGGCATCCAGAAAAGCAGTGATTTTAGCATCAAAAATCCTAGGTTAAAGTCCTAATTTTGCCACTTTAGACACCACATCATGTGAGTCACTGTATCATAAAGGGAGGAACAGCTCAGGATTTGGAGTTAGATGTAAACCATCAGTTTATTACCAATGGGATCATGGCAAAGCCTTTCATCATTTCACCTCATTAGATCTCAAAATCTCCTCTATTAAGTGAAGGGCTTGGACTGATTGAACTTTAATGCCAATTCAACTTAAATCCTACCATTTGTGAAGTGTGATCATCATCCTCAAACCATCCATCTTAGAGAATTGGGAGAATCATAGTATGATCTTGAGAGCCTGTCATTCTCCCCTCACTTTAAAGAGTAAGGAAAGAGAAAGCTTTCTTCTACCACACTCATGGATTTGCTTTATGGCTGTCTCTTTCAGTAGAGCTTTTTTGTCCTAATATAGTGACACACCCCCAAAATAATTTTGCACCATGACTCTTTCCTGGTAGAGAGATTCTCTTTGGAAGGCAAGTGGTACAGTAGATAGAGAGCTGGTCCTGGACTCAGAAAAGACCTGAGTTCCAATCTAACCTTAGACACTTACTAGTTCTGTGACCCTAGACCCATCATTTCATCACTGTTTGCCTTAATTTCCTCATCTGGAAAATGGTGATAATGATAGTATCTACTTCCCAGGGTTGTTGTGAGTGATGAGATTCTGGGTAACTAGGTGGAGTTGGCAGAGAAAAACTTATGAGATTACTCCCTGAGCCAAGCAGGAAGGGCACTGAAGAAGATGAGTTCAACCTTATAGTCTCACTCTCTGGGGAGGTCTTGAGTAGACCCCCTTTACTGTGTCCAGTCAAAAATCCACATTATGTCAAACGCCTGAGGTTAAATTTCTCCTATGAATCTGTCCATGACCCATAGCATCTTTGCTGAATTCCTTTTGGGTTAACCTACCAGGGTGTTCTAGCTTATCATGTCTTTCTCCTTCTTATAGATAACTAACTCTTTTAGGGTGCTAAACTCCTTTATGGATTTAGTCAAAGTTACTTCTACCTCATGGCATATTCCCTTTCTCCTGATTAATTGTGAGTTCCACTAGGGAAGTTATCTTTTCCACCGTCCATTATTAAAACTACTTTCCTGTCTAACTATATGCTCTCCCAAATCTATTCCATATTTACCATATCTGGTATCTATTGTATCTCTTCATTTTGTCTGTAATTTCTTCTCATAAATAAACCTATCTTTTTGCCAAAGAGAATGGCCATTGTGAATTCACGACATGATTAAACCGCAACATTTGGTGTCAAATCCCAACATTTGTTGCCAATTGCTCTCCAAAATCTCATCATTTGTCGTTAACATCAAATATATCATGAGGATGTAGTATATAATTTCTAAAGCATCTGGCACATTTTTAATGTTTAATAAATTTTTCTCCCCCCTCCTTTTCTTCTTCCTTCTATTTGGGGTTGGAAAGAAAAAATAGTGAGGTCTATCTCTAGGGAAAGAAGAGTTTCCTTCTTTCCTTTATTCATTTTCACTGAAGTTTTATCTGCCTCTACAGAAAAGGTGAAGAGCCCCAGGACTGGCTTTTTGTTGACATGAATAGATGCTTGACAGGCTGTGAAATAAAATGATAAAAAGTCTTCAAACTTAAACATTTCTGCCCCTCATACTTCAAAGTTTCCTCCATTAGGAAATCAATATTTTTGGAAGTTTTCTGGTTCTCTTCAGCTTGTTTTTATTTGGCATTTGTTATCAGCTGGTTTATCAGATTGCATCGAATAGTGGTCTCATTGTGTCTATTTGTAAATTATTTTCAGATTCAATTATGCTAACAATAATATTCATTATGAAACTAATAAAAAATAGAGCTAAAAAGGGTGAGTTGATGAAAAAGCAGTAGTGCAGTGAATAGAATGAAGAGTTTGAAATAAGGAAAATCTGTATTCAAATACTGCCTCAGACACTTCCAAGCTTTGTGACCTTATGAGTTTCACTTTGCTCATCTGCAAAATTAGAGACTTGGATGCATTATTGTTCAAGATCTCTTTCATCTCTAAATCTAATGTCCTGTGGAATAATAATTGATCCTAGGGTCATTAGAGAGGTAGAGAAGTTTATTGAGCAGGGGAATGACATGCTCAAGCTGACACTGATGCTGATCAATGCTGATTTTGTGGAGAATGCCAAAGTCAGGAAGATAGGTGCGTGGAAAGGAAGAAGATATTTTCCCAATGGCACCAGCACAGCTACCACTACAGGTGCCCAGACAGGGGATACCACCTGTTCCCTACCTGTGCCAGAATGAAGAAGGATGGAAACTTGAACAGAAGAGGAATGGGAAATTTTGGAGTGATATAGGTGGGTGTAGTTATGTTGGAGACAAGCCAGTTAACCCTAACTGGCTATCAGGGATGTGCTGGTAAATGTTTACCAACCAACTTTCCCCTCCTCAAAAAAAAGTATACTAAGACACACTTTTAATTTTAATCAGCACTAACATTTTCTCCATTACTGTCTTAAGTCTAGACAATTTGTAAAATAGTAAACTTTGATTTGTAGTCTTTGCAGAGTTCTAAGACGTCAGTGCGCACACTGAAAATTTTCACAAACTAATATGAGATAGCACCAACACACCTTTGGATGTAACTTATCTTCCCATACTCTGATTAGCTGATTACAAATTCTTTTGAATAAGGCTTTGATCCCTGAGCACCTGTACACCCACATACTTGCATGTGCATCTACCCACCCCTTCCCCCACACACACACATACACTTTGGAGACCATTGGCTAGAGGACCAACTGAGAACAGATTCCCAATATAATTATAAGACCTTTCTTCAGATGGCCATTACTATAAACTTTGATTCTCTTTTTTCAATCACCTTTTCCTAGAGTAAGTGAAAAAAAGTATGAAAAAAGTATAGGTATAATAGTCTATAGTAATCTAGTGTTTGATAAACCCAAAAACTCCAGCTTCTGGAATAAGGACTCACTATTTGACCAAAAAATGCAGGGAAAATTGGAAAATAATGTGGCAGAAACTAGGAACTGACCAACCCCTAACACCCTATACCAAAATAAGGTTGAAATGGGTTCATGATTTAGACATAAAAGGTTATACTATGAGCAAATTAGGAGAACAAGGGATAGTCTACCTCTCAGACCTGTGGGAAAAGGGAGGAATTTATGACCAAAGAAGAATTAGAGAACATTATGAGACACAAATTGGAAAAATTTGATTATATTAAATTAAAAAGGCTTTGTACAGACATAATGCAGCCAAGATTAGAAGGGAAACAGAAAACTGGAGGAAAAACTTTACATACAAGGGCTCTGATAAAGGCCTCATTTATAAAATGCATAGAGAATTAACTCAAATTTATTTTTTTTATTTTATTTTTATTAATACTTTTTATTTGCAAAACATATGTATGGGTAATTCCTAAACATTAACCCTTACAAAGTTTTCTGTTACAAATTTTCCCCCCTACTCCCCACCCTTCCCCTAGATGGCAGGATATCCACTACATGATAATTATGTTAGAATACTTAAGAAATCGTATATATGTATAGTTATTTCCACACATCATTTTTGTGCAGGAGAAATCATATCTATAAGAAAGAATAATCCGATCAAGGAAATACAATGCAAGCAAACCTCAATAGAGAACATGAAAATGTTATGTTGTGGTCCACATTTCACATCCCTCTCTCTGGGTGTATATGGCTCTCTTCACCGAACAATTGTAATTGGTTTGAAGCATTTCATTGTTGAAGAGAGCCATGTCCATTAGAACTGATCCTCATATAGTATTGTTGTTGCTGTGAATAATGATCTCCTGGTTCTGCTCACTTCACTGAGCATCAGTTCATGCAAGTCTCTCCAGGCCTCTCTGAAATCGTTCTGCTGGTCGTTTCTTACAGAACAATAATATTCCATCACATTCATATACCATAATTTATTCAGCCACTCTCCAAATGATGGGCATTCATTCAGTTTCCAGTTTCTAGCCACTACAAAAAGGGGTGCCACAAACATTCTTGCACATGTGGGGCCCTTTCCTTCTTTTATGATTTCTTTGAGATATAAGCCCAATAGAAATGCTGCTGGGTCAAAGAATATGCACAGTTTGATAACTTTTTGAGCATAGCTCCAAATTGCTCTCCAGAATGGTTGGATCAGTTCACAACTCCACCAACAATGTATCAGTGTCCCAGTCTTCCCACATCCCCTCCAACATTCATCTTTATCTTTTCCTGTCATTTTAGCCAATCTGACAGGTGTGTAGTGGTACCTCAGAGATGTCTTAATTTGCATTTCTCTGATCAGTAGTGATTTGGAGCTACTTTTCATATGATTATAAATAGTTTTAATGTCATCATCTGAAAATTGTCTGTTCATATCCTTTGACCATTTATCAATTGGAGAATGGCTTGAATTCTTATAAATATGAGACGATTCTCTATATATCTTAGAGATGAGACCTTTATCAGAACTCTTAAATGTAAAGATGATTTCCCAATTTGATGCTTCCCTCCTAATCTTGTCTGCATTAGTTTTGTTTGTACAGAAACTTTTTAACTTAATATAATCAAAATTATCTATCTGGTGTTCAATTAAGAGTTCCGGATCTTCTTTGGACATAAATTTATTCCATCTCCACAGGTCTGAGAGGTAAACTATCCTATGTTCCTCTAATTTGGTTATAATATCACTCTTTATATCTAGATCATGAACCCATTTAGATCTTATCTTGGTATATGGTGTTAGGTGTGGGTCCAGCCTTAATTTCTTCCACACTAGTTTCCAATTTTCCCAGCAGTTTTTGCCGAATAGTGAGTACTTATCCCAAAAGCTGGGGTCTTTGGGTTTATCAAACACTAAATTGCTAACATTATTACCTAGCTTGTCCTGATATCCTATCCTATGCCACTGATCGACTGCTCTATTTCTCAGCCAGTACCAAATGGTTTTGATGACCGCTGCTTTATAATATAGTTTTAGATCTGGTACAACAAGGCCACCTTCATCTGTCTTTTTTTTCATTAATTCTCTTGAAATTCTTGACCTTTTGTTCTTCCAAATGAACTTTGCGACTATTTTTTCTAGGTCTGTAAAATAATTTCTTGGGAGTTTGATTGGTATGGCGCTAAATAAGTAAATTAGTTTGGGTAGTATTGTCATTTTTATTATATTTGCTCGGCCTACCCATGAGCACTTAATGTTTTTCCAATTGACTAGGTCTGATTTTATTTGTGTGGAAAGTGTTTTGTAGTTTAGTTCGTATAGTTTCTGACATTTTCTTGGCAGATTCCCAAATATTTTATGCTATCATCCGTTATTCTGAATGGAATTTCTTTTTCTATCTCTTGCTGCTGAACTTTGTTGGTAATATATAAAAATACTGATGATTTATGTGTATTTATTTTGAATCCTGCAACTTTACTAAAGTTGTGAATTGTTTCTAGTAGTTTTTTAGTTGAGTCTCTAGGGTTCTCTAAGTATACCACCATGTTATCTGCAAAGAGTGATAATTTGGTTTCTTCATTACCTACTCTAATTCCTTTTATCTCTTTTTCTTCTCTTATTGCCAAAGCTAACATTTCTAATACAATATTAAATAGTAATGGTGACAGTGGGCAGCCTTGTTTCCCTCCTGATCTTATTGGGAATGGTTCTAGTTTGTCTCCATTACATATGATGCTTGCTGATGGTTTTAAGTAAATGCTACTAATCATTTTAAGGAAAAGCCCATTTATTCCTATACTCTCTAGTGTTTTTTAATAGGAATGGGTTTAACTCAAATTTATAAGACTACAAGCCATTCTCTAGTTGATAAATGATCAAAGGAAATGAACAAACCAATTTTTATTTTTTATTTTTTATTTTTATTTTCAAAACATATGCATGGATAATTTTTCAACATTGACTCTTGCATAGCCTTGTGTTTCAGACTTTTCCCTCCTTCCCTCCACCTTAGATGGCAATTAATCCAATATATGTTATACATGTTAAAATATGTTTAAACAATATGTGTAAACATATTTATACAATTCTCTTGCTGCACAAAAAAATCAGATCAAAAAGAAAAGAAAGTGAGTAAGAAAACAAAATGCAAACAAACAACAACAAAGAGTGAGAATGTCATGTTGTGATACACATTCAATTCCCACAATCCTGTCTCTGGTATAGATGGCTCTCTTCATCACAAGATCATTGGAACTGGCATCAATCATCTCATTGTTGGAAAGTGTCACACTCATCAGAATTGATCATTTTATAATCTTGATGTTGCCAGGTACAAAAATCTCCTGCTCATTTCACTTAGCATAAGTTCATATAAGTCTCCATGCTTCTCTAAAATCATCCTCCTGATCACTTCTTATAGAACAATAATATTCCATAACATTCAGATACCATAACTTATTCAGCCATTCTCCAATTGATGGGCATCTACTCAATTTCCAGTTTCTAGCCACTACTAAAAAGGCTGCCACAAACATTTTTGCACACGTGGGTCCCTTTCCTTTCTTTAAGATCTCTTTGGGATACAGGCCCAGTAGAAACCCTGCTGGATCAAAGGGTATGCAGAGTTTGATAACTTTTTGAGCATAGTTCCAAATTGCTCTCCAGAATGGCTGGATCCTGAACTGACAAGTTTTAGACAAAGAAATTAAAGTAATTTCTAGTTACATGAAAATGATGCTTTAAATCACTATTTATTACAGGAATGCAAATTGACAGCTCTGAGATTCCATTACATACATCTTAGACTGACTAAGATGACAAGAAAAGATAATGATAAATGTTGGAGGGAATGTGAGGAAACTGTGATATTAATACATTGTAGGTAGAGTTGTGAACTGATCCAACCATTCTGGTGAGCAATATAGAACCATGCCCAAAGAGCTTCAAACTGGGAATACTCTTTGACCCAGCAGTGTCTCTAACTGGGTCTGTATCCTATAAAGAACATAAAAAAGGAAAAAGGACCCACATATGCAAAAATGTTTGTGGCAGCTCTTTTTGTAGTGGTGAGGAACTGGAAATTGAGTGAATGGCCATCAGTTGGGGAATGGCTGAATAAGCTATGGGATATGAATGTTATAGAATATTATTGTTCTATAAGAAAAGATCAACAAGATGATTTCAAAAAGGTCTGGAGAGACTTGCATGAACTGATACTGAGTGAAGAGAGCAGAACCAAGAGAACATTGTACACAGGAACCACAAGATTATGTGATGATGAACTGTGATGGACATGGCTCTTATCAACAATGAGGTGATTCAGGCCAATTCCAACAGATTTTTGATGGAGAGAGCCATCTGCATCCAGAGAGAGGACTATGGGGACTGAATGTGGATCACAACATAGTATGTTCACCTTTTCTATTGTTGTTTGCTTGATTATTTTCTTTCTCAGTTTTTTCCCTTTTGATCTGATTTTTCTTGTGCAACATGATAAATGTGGAAATATGTTTAGAAGAATTGCATATGTTTAACCTCTATTGTATTACTTGCTATCTAGAGAAGTGGGTAAAGGAAAGGAAGGGAAAAAAGTTGAGACACAAGGTTCTATAAGTGAGAATGTTAAAAACTATCTTTGCATGTATTTTGAAAATACAAAGCTATTACTAAAATAAAAAGAAAAAAAGAAGAAAGTGTAGGTGGCGGAAGTGGGAAAAAAGGGGAAGCAATCACCACAAGTACACCCAGTTATTTTAGACAGCTTATTGCCTTAAAAGCTTATTGCCTCTAAAATTCCAGACTTTCATCTTCAATCCTATGAGTTCCTTGAAGACAGAGTCCTTGTCTTATGTAAATTTTATGATTATTGCATTATGTAACACATCTATAACCACTTCTTTCATTTTAGTTTCATTCAGTTGAATTGAAGCATATGATAAACTGGGGTAAGAATCAGACATTCTGAGTTCAAAGACTAGCTTTGCTGATCAAGTCACCTTGAACAATTCCCTTCTTTGGGTCTCAGTTTCCTTTTTTTATAAAATCTATGAATGAAGAGAAATGCAAATTAAGACTACTCTGAGATACTACTACACACCTCTCAGATTGGCTAAGATGTCAGGAAAAGTTAATGACAAATGTTGGAGGGGATGTGGGAAAACTGGGACACTGATACATTGTTGGTGGAGTTGTGAACTGATCCAACCATTCTGAAGAGCAATTTGGAACTATGCTCAAAAAGCTATCAAACTGTGCATACCCTTTGACCCAGCAGTGTTTCTACTAGGCTTATATCCCAAAGAGATCTTAAAGGAGAGAAAGGACCCCACATGTGCAAGAATGTTTGTGGAAGCCCTTTTTGTAATGGGAAGGAACTGGAAACTGAATGGATGCCCATCAATTGGAAAATCGCTGAATAAGTTGTGGTATATGAATGTTATGGAATATTATTGTTCTGTAAGAAATGATCAGCAGGATGATTTCAGAGAGGCCTGGAGAGACTTGCATGAACTGATACTAAATGAAATGAGCAGAACCAGGAAAACATTGTACACGGCAACAAGACTATACAATGATCAATTCTGAAGGACATGGTTTTCTTCAACAATGAGATGATGCAAACCAGCTCCAATTGTTCAGTGATGAAGAAAGCCATGTACTCCCAGGGAGAGGCCTGTGGGATCTGAGGGTGGATCACAATATAGCATTTTCATTCTTTCTGTTATTGTTTGCTTGAATTTTATTTTCTTTCTCAGGGTTTTTTTTCCTTGTAGATCCGATTTTTCTTGCACAGCAAGATAAGTGTATAAATATATACATATTGGATTTCACATATATTTTAACATATTTAACAGGTATTGGGCTACTTGCCATCTAGGGGAGAGGTGAGGAGAAGGAGGGGAAAATTTGGAACAGAAGACTTTGCAAGAGTCAATGTTGAAAAATTACCCCTGCATATGTTTTATAAATAAAAAGCTTTAATAAAATAAAAAATAAGCTATGGATGACACTGAAATCAGGAGTCCTTTCACTTTTCTTGTATCCTGAATCACTTTGGCAGTCTGGTGAAACTAATCAATGCCTTTTCAGAATACCTGTTATCTACATTCATGATTGAAGTTAGAGTTTAATGAAAATAATTTTTCCCCATTCAACTTGAATATTCTTGAGACCCAAAAGGGTTTTATTTCCTGAATTAAATGATCTTTAAAAAAAAACTTTCAGCTCCAAACTCCAAGAATTATTTTCTCCTAAAAGAATTCTATTCCCTAGAAAAAGTGGTATGTAATATATCAGCCACAATAATTACAATAGCATTTATAACAATAACAATAGCATTAATAACAATAATAGCATTTATGTATTAAAATTTCACAAAGTACTTTACAAGTAGCATGTCATTTGATTTTTACAACAACCCTAGGAGGGAGGTATTATTATTATCTCTACAGATGAAAAAATTGAGATAGAAAAGAGTTAAATGGCATGCCTAGGGTTGCATAACTATTATTATTACACAACTATCTCTGAATTCATAGCTGAGCTCAAATCTTTAAGTCTGCAAGTTCAGCACTGTACAAGCTAAAATTTCTGTTGTGTGTACTATGACTATGTAAAAGCCTAGAGTTTATAAAATTTTGTGTAGTATTTCTGTAGAAGTGACCCTGGACAAGTCACTTAATCCCAATTTCCTTGCCAAAAAAAAAAAAGATACCAATGATACCAAGAGATGTTATCTTGACATGTTCATGAATTGGACTTCAGTGGGACAAAGCTGCAAAAAGTCATCAATTTTACTCTCTCTCCCAGTCATCGGGGTCCAGTGGCAAGACAAGAATCAATATGATTGACGATGCTCCAGTCAGGCTTTCCTGATCCTAAGTCTGACACTCTTTCCCTTATACCACTTAAATACCTCTAGGAACTTCTGAGATCAGATTTGAATGCGGGTCCTCCTGACTTCAGAGCCAGTACTCTATCCAATGCCCCATCTAGCTGCCCCCATTGCTAATTTTCAAGAATGAAAAATGAACAATAAATAGGAAAATCTGAATTCAAATCTGACCTCAGATCTTTACTAGATGTGTGATCCTGGACCAGTCAAGTAGCCTCTCTCAGCCTCAGTTTCTTCATTTGCCAAATGGGGTTGATAGTAGTACCTATCTCACAGGATTGTTGTGAGGATCAAATAAGAGAAGGCATGAAACTAAACTTAAACTTTTTGCTAAACTTAAAGTGTTAATTAAATGTCATCATAATTATATTATTATGTGTCCACCATATTTATGTAACTTTAGAGTCTACCACGCAAATGTCTATGATCACATTCCACAATAATATATGGAATTTTAAATTCCCCTAGAAGTTTCAGAACTCTCTCATTTAAATATTTTTTTTTAAAAATAAACAAAGTTCTAGGTTGATTTATAAGCTATGTGTTCATTGGGAATTCTAGGCAAAGATTTTGGAAGCATTTCAAAGACATGTCATTCTTTCCTCTGACTTAAAAAAACAAAACAAAAAAAAAACTATTTCATCTATTTTGTCAGTGACCCAACCTTCTGAACTAATTTATTCATGAAAAGTGCCAAGTATTGTATAATACCAGAATTTTTTCGTGAGTTTTAAAGCAGGACAGGAAAGGAGTCACTTGTCAAAAAGGGAAGTTGGTGTGTTGCTGAATGTATGTACTATGCTAACAGACTTCATGAAACAAATAAGTGTACAGGAACCTTTGAACCAGTCTATTTGGAAAAAGTCCTCAAAAGTGATGATTCAATGATCTGAATATAGTACTCAAAAAAATCACAAACAAACAAACAAGAAAACAGAGCCTCCTTGCAGTGAAGGCAGATTTGGTTTCATCCAGACTTGTGATTAAAAAAACTCTTTTATTTGAAATTTTAAAAAATGATTAAATAGTCATCTTAGTTCTCCTTCCACTTTGAGTATTACAAGATTTGGGTTTTGTTGCCTTAGTTTCTTTATCTATAAAAGATAGAGGACTAAAACTTTCAGGCCCCTTCAAGCCCTCTGATTTCAGTTTGCTGAAGTCAGGATGGAATTATGCACTATACAGGATGGGATGATTGCCATGAACCTCTCAGCCCTGGGAAACTGGCTGAACAGCAGCAATGTCAACAAATAGAAATTGTGGAGTTTTAGTCTTATCTATTTTAATTCTCCCTTGGGACTATTTATTATCTTGAGTATACCAGTAATCTAGGATTAGAAACTTTTTTTTAAAAGTATATTATTATTAAGAAGTGTTTTGTCAGTGCTGGAACAAAAATAAAATACTGATAAGTCCCACTTTCCAGTAACTACTGCCTCTTAGTCAATCACCATCTTTTTTTTCTCTTCTTTATTGGAAGTAGAATGGAAAGTTCATTAGAACATGGAAGTAATTTAAATAAAGGGTGTCATGTGAATGTGATAGAATATTATTATGCTATAAGAAATGAATATGAAGAATACAAGAAGGCGCTGTTGTTGCGATTGTTGTTGTTGAGTTGTCCAGTCATGTCCAATTTTTTGTGGCCCCGTAGACCATGGCACATCAGGATCTTCTGTCTTCCACTATCTCTCAAAATCTGTCCAAGTTCAAGTTCATTGTTTCTAAGACACTGTCTATCCATCTCATCCTCTGCTATCTCCTTTTGTTTTTCTCTTCAGCCTTTCCTAATATCAGTCTTTTCCAGAGTTCTGTCTTCTCCTTAGATAGCCAAAGTATTTAAACTTCAGCTTCAGTATGTGACCTTCCAGAGAATAACCTGAATTAATTCAATTATTGACTGATTTGATCTCCTTGATGTCCAATGGACTCTCAAAAATCTTCTCCAGTCACACAACTTGAAAGTAACAATTCTATGTCACTCAACTTTCTTATAGTCTAACTCTCACATAAAAGTCTTCTATAAAAACCTTAGCTTTGATTATATAAACCTTTGTTAGCAATGGGATGTCTCTGCTTTTTAGTATGCTGTCCAGATTTACCATAACTTTCCTTTTAAAGAGAAAGCATCTTTTAACTTCATGGTTACAGTCACATTTGCAGTGATCTTTGATCCTGTGGCTCTGACCCCCATCTCAGTTGATATTGTCACAGAATGGAATCACATGTATTAGCTATGTATTAACCTCCCCTCATCCCTTTGAGTATAAACACTCTTCTATTACTGAGTCAACAAGGAGTACCACAACTAGATAAGCAATTAGCTTAATTAACCTGGAATGAATTCAAAGCAAATGTTCTACTTTCTATTATTTGGAAGCCATCTTTTGTTTATGTTGGTATTAGCCATGGTAAAACCCAAATTCATCTAGATAATGAAAGAACATCAAAATATCAGTGAAACCTGGTTTGCCCAAAGAGCATCCTTGCCCAGCCCTTTTTAGCAATTAATCCATTTCAGGGATTAATATTGTACTGATAGAGATCAGAAACTGGGTATTAAGTTGGATAAGGAAGCATCTCAATTACTGAAATATTTCTGATTTTACACAGAGACCACAGTTTCCTAGTAGTCACATTGTGTGGGCTCTCAGGAAACAGGAAGAATTGGATGGTCATGCCTAGGGGTAGTGTCAAGTATTGGCCAGAATGCAGAATTTAAGATCACAAAAAAACAAACAAACAAACAAAAAAAAAAAAACCTTGGGTTCAAATCCTGCTCTTAAACACTTAATATCTGAATAAACTTAACCACATCATTTAAAGTCTGGGTGCCTTAGTTTCCTTATGGGTAAAATGAGGAGGTGGAACTTGATGGTTCTTTCCAGTTCTAAATCTATAATCTTTTGATCAAAATGGAATCTTCTGGATCATGTACTATTATAAAGATTAAGTGGAATACAGAAAATATAAAACCTGTCAATCTAAGAAAGTATGTCTGATTTAAAGACTTATGTAGCTTTTATAAATTCCAGAGAGGGGAAAATGGCTTTTATAAGGTCAAAGGGTAAAGGAACTATATTGTGAAAGTATTCCAAGCTCAATTAGAGTGAACTAATACTGAGCAGAATGATGGCTTTATCATTTCAGATTTACCCCAAAGTCAAGTTAAGAAAACTTATGTTTTCATAAACTTTAGAGGAAGTCCTATTCCATAAGGTTTTTGTAGGTGTTAGCAATAACTGTCAGGAAATATTTATAATCACTTACCGGCCTTTACTGATTCACCTCATTGTCAATTCTCTTAGTTGTTAACTTTACCCTGAACTCAAACACATTTTGCATTCCAATTTAAATTGCCCAATATTTATTTAACTGTATGTATTTCCCAGTAGATATAAATAAACTGCTTGAGGGCTATAGCTTTTATCTTCTGGTCTCTGTATCCCTGGTGATTAGCCCAATGCCTGGGACAAATTACTGTCTCTCAGACACTTTTTAGTACTGGGTCCATTCTAGTTTTCTTTATCTTGCTGTCCCTTGCTCGGGAATAACCTCCAACAGTGATTTTCAGAATACTTAGCCTGAGATAGCCCCTTTATTTCTCTATCTTAATTGTAATTCATTACTCATATTAAACCCTCCTCCGTAGTCATTAAAACAAGAATGAGGAAATTACTTTGAGTAAAAGCTACAAGTGTTTTGAAACCCCAGGCTAGTTTTCCCAAGCCTGTTGGGTGAACTTTTCTTGCACTTCTTTTTCTCTGGACATGTGAGGTGTGCCCAACAAACAACAGTACCTTAGACTGAGATGAGAGGACCCAAGGTCAGAAGTAACTGTGGAGATGCAACTTTGCTTGAGCCAAAACTGCATGAACACATGAAACAATGGTTTCAAGAACTACTAGAGAAAAGATGTGGTTTGGGAGCACTCAGAGAGTTGATTTACTGATGAAAAAAAGCAAATCATCTTTCTATGGGTCTGCCTTGTCTAGAGTCTGAAAATGAATGACAGGCTTTTATCTAAGTTATTTTGGGCTGGCTTCCCAGATATCTTTCAGTTGGTATCACTTTTTTTTTTAATTTTGCTCCCTAGCTCTGTGCACCCACCTTCCTTCTTCCTCCACTCCCTGCCTCTCTTCCAGAGCCCTGCACCAAGCCATTGTGTCACTTTTAAAGATTGCATAGATGACATTAGTTCAATCCCTTCTACCTGATACTCTTGACCACTTGAGAAAATAAATGGTATGAGAGCAGAAGGGTAGAGAATGTACCTTGCCCTGACTGTATTATCATATATCATTTATTTTAGTGATCTCTCTGCAAAAGTTCTAAATAGGAGTAATTGTCAAGGGAAGATCTCTCTCCCATCAACAGAATAGGTAGTAAGCATCATTTATTAAACTTGGTTCAATGTTTAAGAATCTTGCATTTAGAATATTTCTACTTCATTGGCAGCTAGCCACAAATGCAAAACAATCATCCCTGACATTTCACTACTATTAAAAGGAAAGGTAAGAAATGCAAGATAATAACATACAAAACTGCCAGAAATGAAGTTTGTATCAATTGAAGCAGAAACAGGAAAACAATATATACAATGACTACAACAAAAAAAAATGGTAAGAACAGAGAAACACAATGAATATGTGATTATCAGGCTCTCTGCTGTTTGTTGTTACCATATTCTCATCATTGTATTTATTGTTCTCCAATATGGAATTTTCACCTAACAGCATCAGTTTATATTCTTCCAAGTTTCTCTGAAACCACCTTGTTGTCATTTCAAGAAGCAGCCTTTGACCTGGGGTCATAAATTTCAGGGGATCCATGAACTTGGATGAGACAAAAATTATATTTTTATTTTCATTAATCCCTAAATGAAATTTAGCATTTCCTTCAGTTATTTAAAACATTATTCTGAGAAAGATTCAATAGGCTTCACCAAATTGCTAAAGGGGTCCTAAGCACCAAAAAAAAAAAAAATTAAGAATCTCTGATCTGCAGGATGAATTTATACAAAGTCAAATGAATAGAACCAAAAGGAAAATATGTACAATGATATTGATATTACAGAGAATGGTTGAAATACTTAGGAACTGGGATTAAATACAATGATGGGCCACAATTTCAAAAGACTGTTAGTAAAGCACGATACCTAACTCCTGATCAAGAGGTGATGAACTCAAGATACAGAATGAGACACACATTTTTAGACATGGCCAGTGGTCAAATTCCTTTTCCTTGACTAGGCACATGTATGACCAGGGTTTTGTTTTTCTTTTTTTATTATTTCCCCAAAGGGGGGATGGGAAGAAAAGAAAGAAAATATGTTTATCTTAATTTTTTGTAATTTGTTTAATTTTAGGAGAAGAAAGAGGGGAGAGAGACAGACACAGAGGAAAGTAAGACAGAAGAGAGACAGAGATGGAGAAAGGAAAAGAGATCCAGAGAGAGAGAGAGAGAGAGAGAGAGAGAGAGAGAGAGAGAGAGAGA
>JAJPUD010008134.1:36845-75049 GCA_023553655.1 Myrmecobius fasciatus | reverse complement strand
AGAGAGAGAGAGAGAGAGGAGACACACAGAGACAGAGGGAAGAGAGAGACAGAGACAGACAGACAGAAAGACAAAGAGACAGAGACAGAGAGATATCTGAGAGGGCATGGGTACAAGAGATTAATTAACATTTGTACTCTTTGTAGATTTCTAACAGACTTCATATATGAAGTCTCATCAGAAACCACAATTTTTGATGTGACTGCCTCATTACTTGACTTTCAGCAATAGTATAACCCCATTGTGAAATAAGTACCATAATGATGGTGGCAAAGAAAAGGTAAATTACCCTCACCTGCCCTGAATTTATGAAATGCTCATTTCTGGGAGAAATTGGAAATAAAGCAAAACAAAGATATTTAGAAAACTATAACTAAAGCACTGAACTTGTTCATTGGAGTCTTAACATACTATGGTGGTAACCTTGTTTTTTCAGTATATATACAGCATAAGTTTGAACCTGTCCTCCCCTGGCGGAAAAGCTCCAAGTAAAACTAATTTATAAAAACCATAGAAAACTCAGCCTCACTAGCGACAAAGAAGCTCAATACCAGAAGGTATTCTATACCTGAAATCGACTCCCTCCTTATTTCTACCTGCTGAAATTTGGGAAATTGCAAAACCATCTACTTCTACATTAAGTTTTTCCTGATTCCTTTTTAGCTACTTTATTATTTGTATTTATTCACCTTAGGTTTTTCCTGAACACATTTACAAGTAAACTTATTTCCCTCTTGAATTGTAAACTCTCAGTAGAGATGGTTTTCAATCATTGTCCTTGTATCCCCAGCACCTAGCAATGTGTCTGGCATATAGTAGATTTAAAAAAAAAAACACAACTATGGATTAACTGAGGTGATTTTTTTGGTCCACAATTCATGAAGATCATCTATTAATATGAGGAATTGCATTGAGACCTTAATTGTTCACATTAGTGAAATCCTGGACCTTCTAACATGTTAAAGAATATTTAGAGGATTTTTATAATATTTAAAAGATTTAAAGAAATATAGAAGTATATTCTCCCAAAAGGCTAGATACTGGGGGGAACCTCTTAGAGAACCATGTAGAGTTTATGATGAATTTGAATCTTGTGTCCTTCCATGGCCAGATGTTAACAGTTTAAGTGGTGCTAAGTGATGACTGTGGGTAAGAGTGGGTAAGAACACTTCCTAATAATCAGAATCAGTCCCAATTTTTGACATGATGTTTATAAGCTCTTTTCTCCCTAGGAACATCAGGAAAAAAGCTCTCAACATGCCTGAGATTCTTCTTCCACAGAAAAGGTCTGATTGATTCTAGTCTGTGGGATGTAAACCTCCACCACCATTCCAAAGTCCCACATGAGGGAAGAAGCCAAAGCCTTTAAAGGATTTTCCAAAATTGGTTTATTTCATCTGGAAAGTGTAGAGATTGATTTTCCAAGAATTTAAGTTCCTTAATGAGAAGTAACATAGTATAGGAGATACAGGAGTTATCTGTGACTGAGGAAGGTATAGATTTGAGACTTTACAAGCAACTTTCAAAGACCGAAAGTCACAGTTGCAGAGTTTCCATAGTGGGAACTTACAGCAAAACAACAACAAACAACAAAAATCATAGATCTAGACCAAAACAAACAAACAAACAAATAAAACTTACCCACTAGTTCTGTTAGTTACTTTGAATATCCTTTAAGATACTAAGGTATCATTGGGAAAATTCCTATAGAATGTTCATGTTTCTCAAGGTCTCTTTTAGCAGCAATGTGGGTAGTCAATAGAGAGCCTCCCTTGGAGTAAGGAGGAGTACCATCTCTAACACAAATTGGGCTGTGTAACTGAGCATATCATTTATCCTCTCAAGTTCTAATCAGTTGGGTTTTTTTTGTTTTGTTTTTTGCTGAGGCAATTGAGGTTGAGTGACTTGCCCAGGATCACACAGCTAGGACATGCTAAGATTAGATTTGAACTCAGGTCCTCCTGACTTCAGGGCTGGTGCTCTATCTACTGCACCACCTAGCTGCCCTGAAATAATTTTTTTAGTTCTGATATAACCCTAATCAGCTTCTGTCTTCCATTCCTGACTGGGGTCTCTGAAGCCAGACAGAAAAAGTCTAACCTTACCTCCCATATGGTAACCAATTTCTATCACCCAGACTCAACATCCTTAGCTCCTTTAGTTGAGATTCTTATTACAAGGTTCCAACTCTCTAACCATCCTGATACTGATACTTTTGAATACTCTCTACTTTCTTAATTTTCTTCTGATGACTCCAGGCCTAAAGGTTCTCATCTGTTTTTTTTTTCCTAGAGCTTCTTACATTTGCAATGAAAAAATTATATCCATTTATTCTGCCCCTCCCATTCTTCTTTCATAGACATTTGGAAATGCTAAAGAAAAATAAAGGGAGTAAGAAGTAGTTTTATTGACAGAAGAAAGAGGGGGAAAAATCTGTTTGGGGGTTTGCTTAAATGTAGGTTGGAGCAGGTGTCAGTCCCTTTAGGCTTAATGCCTAGAGGGCAAGAATTTTCATAGACACAAACATTTCATTAAAAGCAATACACATTGGGTTATGTCCATTAAATCCTGTATTAATTATAACCTTGATCCTGGGGAATGACTCACTGGAATGAATTCTGGCAAGTTGTTAATGTCTTTGTAATTCTATTTTAATAACAGAACATAGCTATGAAAACCTTACTGGGCAGGACTGGACTGAATGGCCTTATAGGATGCTTACTGCTAAGCATTTCCTGAGATTTGAGCCAATGGAAACTCCTTGACAGCAATAATTGATGAATTATTGTTCCTGTATGCTAGAAGCATAGAATGGTATCCTGTGTGGTCAGCTTGCAAATAAGCACTTGTTGATTGATTAATAGATCTTGTGTCAGCACAGACATTTTTGTCTAAATTCCAGTTGTTTCTCAAAGGGAAGTCGGTTAGAGTTCTTCCTATAAATTGGTACAGAGGCAGGGTTTACAAAGACAAAGATACCCTTATAGCTATTATAACATCTTGCTCATGGTCAATGGATATTACCCTGAATATGATTAATTTCTCTTGAGTTTGAGGGCCAATATCATATCACTGAAATAATAATAGCTAATATTTATATAGAGCGTTAAGGTATAAGAAATGCATTGCATATTTAGAAGAAGTGTATGTTTAACCTATATAGGGAGGGGATGAGGGGGAGAGAGGAAGAAAAATTTGGAATACAAGATTTTGCATGATTGAATATTGAAAACTATCTGCATGTATCTTTAAAAATAAAAGGCTATTACTATTACTACTACTACTACTACTACTACTACTACTACTACTACTACTACTACTACTATTACTACTACTACTACTACTGTGTTACTAATAGTCTAATGTGGAAGATAACATGAAAACAATAATCAGGGTATCTATCATCTATCTATCTATCTATTGATATAACTACTTATATCCTTATTTATCTACACATAGCTTTAACTATTTGGGTATAATTCTATTAAGATATAGATCTTGTTATCTAAATATATGTAGAGCTATCAATATATATATATATATATATGTAGATCTTTCTAGACTATATATATGTGTTGAAAATCACATCTATCTATATGAGATATACTATTACTACTAATGTTATAAACTCTAAAAAAAGAGAAAGAAATTCATTGCATGGTTAATCTCCTTGGATTCTTACAACAGTCATGTGAGGTAGATGTTTTATTTTCCCCACTTAATAGATGAAGAAACTAAGTCTGAAGGAGGTGGTGACTTGTTCAGATTCTAAATATCTGAAGCACACTTTGAACTCAGGTCTAGCTGATTCCATATGTAGCACTAACTCTACCTATTGAACCATCTGGCTCCCTTGAGATATCTCCTCCCAAGCTAAGGCATGATAGCAGAGTCAGGATTCCTCTGTAGCCCAGGATAGCCTTTAGCAAAGCTGAGACCTGCTGACCTTCTCTAGTTCCTCTCCCTCTATTTCCTCTTGATTGCCTTTCTCCTGGACATACAGTGCCTTTATACTATACCCTACTCAGTCACAGGGGCAGCTGGGTGCCACAGTGGATAGAGCCCCAGAAAGGGTCATTTTTTAAAATTCAATTCTAACCTCAGACACTTTCTATTTGTGACCATTTACCTCAGTTTCCCCACCTGTAAAATGAAATGGAGAAATAGCCAAGAAAATCTCAAAAGGAATCTAACACAACTGAACAACAACACCCAACCAGAACCCTTATATTCAGATTTTCTGACTCTGAGGCTTTCTTATTCTGTCCCTCTCTCTCAACTCCTATTGTGTGACCAGCTGTAAAAGAATGGGTCCTTCAAAGAGCAGGTTTGAGTTGTCAGCATGTTCAAAGCCACAGAAGTATCCACATAGACCCTGTGGCTCTATTTTGGAAGATAATTATAAGTCCTTAATATTCTTCCCAGCACTCTATATATCTGCCTCTTCAAATGCAATGGCAGTATAGCGGCAGCTCTTATAGAATCAAACCAGGTAGATCCAGGCCAGGGCAGTTACTTCCCCAGCAGCCTTTAAAATCACTCTTTCATCATAGACCAAACTTCTACATAGCTTGAAAATTTTTCTATAGGAAACAGTGCTGAAACTAATTTTTCAGGGCAGTTATCAATGGATTGGCTAAAGATTTTATAATTCCATTACTCTATTGTGTTTTTTATTGAAATATACTTACTTTACATCAAATAATTGTGAGACAGAAAGTGAAGTTGGGCTTGTATTTGGCAAAAGCAAGGGATCATAGGTTGGCTGACAGTGTGCTCCCCTAGTACTCTCATTGTACTGAGTGAAAAGAAAGACTCTATTTTAATGAGGAGACCATCTGTAGTGAAGTTCAGGAGAACACAATTGGGAATTCCAGAGGATGGGCAAGTATGAATGAATTTCAATTGACTCCCAAAGCCATAAAAATCACAAATTAACTTAAATACTTATTCTCTGCAGAATAGTCTTTTCTAGCATATCCTTGTTCCAAGAATTTTTCTTGATTGGAGTGAATGTTCCTGATATCTTGAATTCTCTCAGTCCTTATCTCCTGGTTTCTCCATCATTCTTCAAGCTTCAGAAAAAGTCTCACCTGCTAGAAAAAAGTTTTTCCCATTTCTCCTTAATTTTATTGTCTTCCATTTGAAATTGTCTTCAATTTCTCATATAGATAGATGTGATTTTCAACACATATATATAGTCTAGAAAGATCTACATATGTATATAGATAGATAGATAGATTGATAGATTAATAGCTCTCTATATATTTAGATAACAAGATCTATATCTTTTTTTAAATTTTATTTTATTTGCATAACATATGTGTGGGTAATTCTTCAACAATAACCCTTACATAGCTTTCCGTTACAAATTTTTCCCCCCAACTTCCCCAACCCTCCCCTAGATGGCAGGATATCCACTACATGTTAATTATGTTAAAATATTGGCAAATCAAATATATGTATACATATTTCCAAACTTATCATTGTTGTGCAAGAAACAAGATCTATATCTTAATAAAATTATATCTAAATAGTTAAAGCTATATGTAGATAAGGATTTAAGTAGTTATATCAATTAGGTAGATAGATAGATGGATAGATAGATAGATAGATAGATAGATAGATAGATAGATAGATAGATGATAGATACTCTGATTATAGTTTTCATGTTATCTTCCACATTAGACTATGAGCTCCTTGAGAATAGAGATCATGGTTTTTGCCTTTCTTTAGTGCTTAGCATAATGATTGCCATATAGTAGGTATTTAATAATGCTAATTGACTTGATTTTAAGATTAAATGTTACTCACCAGGTGCCAATCTACATAGATAGAGGAAGTTTGCCTCTGTGAGCAACCAATGAAATCATGGCTCCAAGGAGAAAAATTCTTTCAGATCAAGTCATCAGATCATAGATTTCTATGATTTTAACATGAATCAGAGACTCCAAGTTGGAAGAGATACTTTAAGCTACCATTGCAATCCTTAGTCAAATGCTTACTCAATAAGAAACAAAAAAATGGGCACAAAGAGTCACTGTATTCTTCAGAAGGACTGGAAGGATACTTCAGGAATTCCTACCTGTTTTCTTCTTGTAACTCATGTTCTCACAACCTCTTTGCTTACTCCTCTCACTCCCTCTCTAGATGCGTCCAATCAGTTGCCCAATCTTGTTGGGTCTTCCTCTACATCCCTCAGGTGTCATCTGTTTCCTTCTTTCCAATCCCTTAGCCACCACCCTAGTTCATGCCCTTTGTGCCTTTATCATCTCTTTCCTGGTTTATTACAATAGCCTCTTACATGATTTTCTTCCTTCAACCCTCTTTCCTCTCCAAGACATCCTCCATAAAGTCACCACTGATTTTCCTAAACAAGGGTTTGAGGTTGGAACTCCTCTTCCTCTCTATTGATTCTAGAATGAGATAGGGTTTCAAAAGATCTAAGATTTAAAACTGGAAGGAGCTTTAGAAGATATTAAATCCAATTTAAGCTCACATTGTAGATGAGAAAACTGGAGATCAGAGAGATAATGTGACTTGTCTAAAATCACACAGCTAAGAAGTGTCTAAGGCAGGTTTAGAAACCATATCTTTTCTGATTTCAAATCTCTATTCTATTCACTGCACCACCCCACTTTTTATCTTTGGCTCAAATTCTTTTCTATCCTATTTTTATTACAGTTTCATAACACACATAATTGTTAGTATAATAGTGTCTGCATATAATTTACAAATGAGTAAATAGACACATACTGGGATTGGTTCTCAATTTTTTATTGGTGGAGTATCCATCAAAAAAGTTTGGAAACCACTGCCCTAAGCAATCTGATAAGTCAGCTGATAACAAATGTCCAAGCATAGAATTTTCATTCTAAAAGTAACTAATGGGCCTAAAAAAACTTTTTTTTTTGCAGAGGTATTGGTATCATTTAATATTACTCATCAATGGGTACACAAAATATATCTAACCAAGAGCTCCCTTTTCTTTTCTAAAAAAACTTTTTTTTTAAAATATTGACATTCTAATGGAAGAAACTCTGAAAAACCTAGAGCAGAAATGTTTTGGTTTCAGGACTTACTAGTATTTAACTTTATAATCATTCACCTAACTGTTTCAACAACAACAAAAAGCCAGTCCTGGAACTCTTCACTTTCTCTCAACAAGTAGGTAAAATTTCAGTGAAAGGGAAGAGTGGAGCCATTCTTTCCCTAAAGGCAGATCCCATTGCTCTCTTCTTCCTAATACCAATAAAAGGAAGGAAACAAATATTTGTTAAGTGCCTACCACATGCCAAAGTCTATGCTAAGTACTTTACAAATATCATCTCCTTTTGGTCCTCACAACAACCCTGGGAAGTAGGTGCTTTTATTATCCTTATTTTACAGATGAGAAAATTGAGATTGTCCAGTATCACACAGATAGTAAGTACTGGTTTTGAAATATGGTCTTCCTGACTTTGAGGTCCAGAGCTCTAACCACTATGATACCTAACTGCCCCTATAACTCCTTTCTTTGATATACTGGATTCTTTTCTTTGAAATACCTTGAAAATATTCCTCTGAGAATATTCGAACCATAAATTTTCTTTGCCTGAGTCATTGCAAGCAATAGCCAAGTAGATAAAGTGTCAATTCACATGTTGCTTTCCTCTGTATGACCCCTTTCTAACCTCAGCATGTCTGGAACATGACTAAAGCTCTGTCAAAATACACTGTCATACCCCAGCTTTGGTCATCTGACCAGAGGCCCTTGTGGAATTTCCCAAAGCTCTCTGAAATTTCCCTACAGAACCCCTTTTCTTGAATATTTACCATTACAGTTCTCCCAAGGGATCAAGAATAAGAAGGCCATGGGTCAGGTCATCAGAAGCAACAATTAGGGGAAGCTCTGGAATTATCTTTTTATTTATTTTATTTTTTGCTTAAGGAAATATCTGCCATAAGGATGTAGAGGAGGAAGCCAAGTAAAACAAGTGGAAGGATAAAAAATTACAGGGCCAAAGCAGGGGAGGGAGGAAGGGGAGGGAGGATAGTGGGGGAAGGAGCAGTGTGTGCCTGAGTGTGTGAGTGGGGGAGGGAGGAAAGGAGGGAGAAAGAGAGAAAGAGAGAGAGCACCAAACACAAAAAAGAGAGAAAGACAGAGACCCAAACAAATGGAGATGAAAAGAGAGGGAAGGGAGAAAAAGAGAAGAGAAAAGATAGAAAGAGAAAGGAGAGGACAGACAAAGGGTAAAGACTGAAAGAGAGAGAATATAAAGGAGAGAAAGGGAAAAGCAGAGATAGAAACAGATGGAGAGATAGAGGGACACAAAGAAACAGAGGAGAGGGGAAAGAGAAAAAGAGGAGGGAAAGGAGAGAAAAGGGGAGGGGAAGGAAGGGAGGAAAAGAAGGGAGAAAAAAAAGGGAAGTGAGGAAAAGGGGGAGGGAGAATGATATCTTGATTTAAACAAAATCCTGTTGTATAATAACAAGAAAGAGAAGCCCATTTGAAATGCATACATTCTGTAATCTCTTCTATACTGTCAATAGTGTAGTATAGCAGTTCTCAAACTTTTTGGTCTCAGAACACCTAATACTCCTAAAAAGTGTAGAGAAGAACAACCTTTCCCCAAGAGTTTCTGTTTATGTGGGTTACATCTATCTATATTTACCATATTTGAAATGAAAACAATTCAGCATTATTATGAAAATAACCTTGACCCCATGGACCCCTTGAAATGATCTTGGGAATGTTCTGGGGCTCCTAGACCATATTCTGAGAACTATTGGTATAATGGAAAAAAGAAAAGGACTTATTGTCTGATATGCTGTGTCCAAATCTTAGCTGAGATACTAGTTGTATGATCAAATACTACAACTTCTTGGAGCCAAGGTGAGATTTAAATGGATGCACACTTGCCAAAAAAAACTTTTATGGAGGACTCATATAGGGTAAGCACTCACATGGTGGTCAGAAAAAGAGATACAAGAACACTGTCAAGGTTTCTTTTAAGAACTTTAGAATTGGGGCAGCTAGGTAGCACAGTGGATAGAGCACCAGCCCTGAAGTCAGGAGGACCTGAGTTCAAATCTGGTCTCAGACTCTTAACATTCCCTAGCTGTGTGACCCTGGGCAAGTCACTTAAACCCCAATTGCCTCAGCAAAAAGCAAAAAAAAAAAGAACTTTAGAATTGATTATATGACATAATAGACACTGGCACAGAATCTTGCAGCGTGGTGTACCCTCATCAGAGAAGGTGCTGTGTTCTATAAGCAAAACAGAATTGAATTAGCTCGGAAGAAATGCAAGATGCATAAAGTTAGAGTCCACTTAAAATGTTCATAGAGATTATTTGTGTCCAATCAAATATTATCAGCTCATCTGATCAGCCACAGTTGGACATATATAACTCAACTCTAATATAGTAGTGTCATTTTGGTCCTCTTCAAGAACTAAGGACAACAGTCAATGATTCCCTATATGCCATTTAACCTTCCTGAGCCTCAGTTTCCTCATCTGTAAATAGAAAAAAATAATCTCTTAGCTTCTTGTGAGGACACCATTTAAAAACTTTAACACACTCTGCAAATAAAAATGAGTATTTGTAGTCCTACTATGTAGCATAATCAATCCAGACATTTGGAAGGTGATTCAAAAGGAACCTGGGTTCAAATCCTACTCTGGCATTTACTATCTGTTGGATCTTGTCAATTCATCCACTTGGATATGATGATCAGGATGATAGATTTAGCTCTTTTCAACAATACAGTGATCCCAGGCAATGCCGATAGACTTGGGATGGTAAATGTCAATTGCATCCAGAGAAAGAACCATGAAGATCGAATGCAGATCAAAGCATTTTTTTTCTACTTTGTGGCTTTTCCATTTTGTCCTGATTTTTCTTTTCCAATATGACTAATATGGAAATATGTTTTTAGAAAATGATTGTACTTGTATGATCTATATGAGATTGTTTGCTCTCTCGGGGAGGGAGAGATAAGAAAAGAAGGGAGAAAAAATGGAACTCAAAATCTTAGAGAAATGTATGCTGAAAACTATCTTTTCTTGTAATTAGAAAAATAAAATACTATTAAAATAAAATAAAAATAAAGAATTCAATCACTTGGCTCTCTGTTTTTCCAGTCTCTTCCTATGTTTTACTCCCCACTCCCACTCCACTGAAGCTGGCCTCCTAACTGTTCCTCCCAAGGACACCCCATATCCAGAGACTATGGGCATTTTCTCTGTTCCTGAAATTCTCTCCCTCCCCATCTCTAACTCCTGGCTTCCCTGGCTTCCTCAAGTCTCAGCCCAACTCCCATCTTCTGCAAGGAGCCTCTCTGGCTCTTTCTTTAATGCCAATGTCTTCTCCCTAATGGCTGTCTCCAATTATTTATACCTGAGTGTTTGCATGTTGTCTCCTCCCAATAGATTGTGATTCTTACCCTCAGTTTTCTTAATTGTAAAATAGGGATTATAATAGCACCTACTACAGAGTTGTTAATAGGATCAAATAACATATGTTAAAGCTTTTTAAAAACCATAAAGCTTTATATAAATGTTAGTTATTATTGTTGCCTTTTTAAAATTATTATTTCATTAGCAAAAAGCATTCCCAGATGAGGAAATGCCCTCAATATTTTACTCTTACAGGATTGCCTAAAAAACTAAAGGGTCAGGTGATTTGCAAAGTGTCCCCTAGTCACTAGGTACTTCAGCCCAGCAAGGTCAACACTCTATCCCAGATTGACCTACAAGGTAAGGTGCCCTATTTGGTGTTATTATAAATGCAATGATACATGCCTAATGAATTCTCATAAATTGCTGCTGATTTGTAGAAAATTAACTAAATGAAATATCTATAGAAAGATTATCTTAAGAGTTGACATTCCTGGTCTCAGATACTTAACATTTCCTAGCTGTGTGACCCTGGGCAAGTCACAACTCCAATTACCTCAGCAAAAACAAAACAAAACAAAAAAGTTGACATTCAAATAAAACCTGTGTTCTAGGATCTGAAAGAATGATCCCATTAAAGACAAGCTTTGGGGGCAGTCAGGTGGTGCAGTGGATAGAGTACTAGCTTTGGAGTCCGGAGGACCTGATTCAAATCTGGCCCCAGATACTTAATACTTCCTAGCTGTGTGATCCTGGGCAGATCACTTAACCCCAATTGCCGCTCCCCTCTAAAAAAAGACATCAGTTTTACCAACAGAAAGTAACTTGAGAATCACTGAAAAAAGGTGTATAATTTTTCAAATACATTCTCCTTCTCTGACTCATCTCTGGGCCCATGTCCAATAGGTGTGTTGAAGTACCCTCATATGGGAAATGGAGTTTGAATAGAGAAAAAGACAATAAATTAGTCACTGAACTCAGCAAGAAAGGAGAGAAAATGTCCTAAGAGGTCAGTCAGTAGGTAAAAGTCTCCAGGATCTGGAATTAGGTGATAAATTCAAATAAAATGAACTGGGAAAAAAATAAGCCTATTGAGAAATGGTGGCAAAAGCAGTATTAACAGGGAGAAAAGATATTCCCCATACCTAGTGAGTGGGAGAAGAAGGAAGGTATAAGTAAAAGTGCCACCTGTACTGAAAGGGATACCAGGGATGCAGGATTGTCAGGAAAATGAGTTGGTAAATTGGTGAATTCCAGAACATAGGAGTGTGAAAACAAGTTTGGGATAAAAGTAAGTTTATTAATTATGGAGCAAGCATTCCAGAGAGCACAGTAGAAGAGATGGGTAGATTTGGAGAGGGATATTGAAGGAGTTGGGGTATGACTGAGAGGAATGGGAGGAAGAGAACAGGTACTTAGAGGTGGGGAAGATGACAGTTTGTACATCATCAGCCAGGCAGTGGAGAGAATATAAGGAGGTAGAAATATTCTAATCACTGAGGAATAAATCCAGGCAGAGTATCAGTGGATGAGGAGGGGTCTATTAGAACAGGCATGTAGACTGCTCAAGATTCCTTTTGGAAATCTAACTTGGTGACAGGTGGTGATATTATGCCCTAGGAAGGCCAGGAGACCTGTCTCTCAGCAGGCAGGAAGAGGTGAAGGTATACATTGGAAAACTTTGATGGGGAGGTAGGAAATGCTAATGTGAAGGATTGTCTAGTGACAAGGTTTGAAGAGAAAAAGCTGGTGATCAAGGTCTGGTCAGTGTATGATTATAAGAGTCCCAGGGAAAACCCTCAGGATGGCTGCCAGGAATTAGGGAATGCAGTGGAGTCCTGGGGATGGCAAGTGCCAAGAAGAACATTGCAAAAGTTTAAATCCAGACAGTGACTTAAAGCCCTAAGTTAAATAAATCATTGCCTAAAGACACACAGTCAGTGTTTGTCAATGGCAGAACTCGAACTCAGATCTGTCCAGCTAACTATATTCACCACTCAGCCTTTCATTCAAGATATTTGAGTAAAAAAATTAAATTAAATTAAATAAGTTGAATTCCATCTATTAAGCAATAACCCTTAAACTTCCTTCAGAAAAATTATTGAGGGGAAGAAACTAGACTTTCTTCCCCATTCTCTCAAGATAAGAAAGATTTAAAGATTTCCTTGGATAATTGTTCATTTACCGACAAGACCTCTAGACTTGATGAAATATTTATGGTAATTCAATAGAGTGCTTAACATATGAGAATTTTTAAATGTCTTTGTGCTTCTCCACCAGGAAGTGAACGGACTTCACATTAAGCCAAAAGAAACACACTTATGGCCCTTGTTCAACCCTGGGCAATAGTCCAGAGAAACTGAGAGGGAAAATACACATTGAAAGGAGCCAAGAGTCCATTGCTGTGAACCAAGATTATGATAATATAAAACTGTTTTCTGCCCAGCTAGAGTTACTGAGAATACAAACCATTAAGAAGCATTGTTTGATTCAATATTGACAAACATTAACTCACTTAAACACCTAAATCATGGAATAGTGATTGAAACTGGTTTAGAGAAGTTCCAAGTGAGGAAATTCCCTCTACTCATGAAGATCAGCATTTTGTCTACATCTTATGTTCTAGAAAGTTACCTAGAAGGAAACAAAGGAAATAAGCATTTATTAAGTACCTACTGTGTGCAAGGAATTGTGTTCAATTTTACAAAATAAAATATTGAGGGTTTTTTAAATTCTCATTTGAGCTGATTTACTCAGCCAGTATGTATCAAAGGTAGCACCTGAACCCCAATTCTCTATCCACCAGGCTATGCTATCTCTCAAACTATAGAATATTTTATGAATTGTCTTCATTTTTGTCCTTTAGCAATCTGATATGGTAAAAAGAGTGCTGGTTATTGCTTATTTTTTGCTCACTGGATGATCCTGAGAAACTTATTAATAGGACCTCATGCCTCCCACACTTATTGATTGTATGGCCCTGGTCAAATTATTAAAACTCTCTGTGCTCTGTTGCCCTCATCTGTAAAGTCAGAAGTGTGACTGGATAACCTCAATGCTCCCTAAATCCACGATACTATGACCTGTTGAAGACTCATTTGCACAATGGGGATAACAATCTATGTACTATCTACCCCACAGGGTAGGATCACTGGGAGGTATGAGCCTAGTAAACCTTGAAGAATTACAGAAATGCTATTTATGATCTTTCTTCTTTTATTAAGAACCTTAACACAGACTTTGTGGTTTAGTTTGTCCACTGATTACTCAAGAAAATTCTTTTAAATTTGTAAGCAATATTCACTGACTTTTTTCTTTCAGGAGGGAGCTATTGAAATATTTTTAAAATGTTTTTTGAATTAGACTTACCTTAAAAAAGCAAGTTCTCATCCCCTGCATTCATACTATGCTTCCCAATGCAAAATGCAAAGCTTTGTGCTCAGTCTTGAAATAATGGTTTACAGGTACATACTGCCAATATCGATCAAGTACTGATTGATGTTCAAAGTGAAGGAAGAATATAGTTAATATCAGAGCTAAAACTAGGTTTCCTGATTGCAAGAACAGTGTCCCACAAATGCCCCTCCCTAAATGCCACCTGACTTTTGATTGTCACACCATTTAAGCTTTTCATTCATTTGTTCAATAGTCATCAAATAATAAGAGTGAAGCATGAGTCTAAGCATTATCAGGGCAATATTTTTTAAAAATTCAAATATAGTCCTTCCCTTAGAGTTTTTAGGCTAGTAGAAGAGATAAGACTCAGTGACAGCAACTTATAGTGTACAAACAGAGGATTGGATCTGGAGTTAAAGAATCCATATTTAAATTCTACATTTGATGCTTGTTACTTGTAATACTTGGAGAAAGTGACTAGATAGCATTCTAGTGACCTAGAATGGCATTGCTAGATGACACACTGGTCAGAATTTTGCATATTTTGGGAGATAAAACCTTGCTAGCTGGTAGCATTTTTACTGACAAATAGTAACAACGATAATGATAACTACTACTCATATATTGCTTTAAAGTTTGCAAAAATGCTTTAAAATTTTATATCATTTAATCTAATCCAATTTCTTCATTTTACAGGAAAGTTCTATGTAGCTAGTTTTAAAGAGAAGACTAGAATCCAAGTTTCTTGCCACCCAATTTGATTGTCAAACTATTATTATTGTTGCTCAGTTGTTCTCAATCATGTCAAATTCTTCATGATCCCACTTGGGGTTTTCTTAGCAGAGACACTGGTATCTATTGCTATTTCCTTTTCTGCTCATTTTTACAGATGAGGAAACTGAGGCAAACAGAGTTGTGACTTGTGCAGGGTCAAACACTAGTATATTTATAAAGAGAAATTTGAACTCAGGAAGATGAATCTTTCTGACTCCAGCCCTAGCACTCTACTGTGCAACCTAATATGTTATCTACTGCCCATACCTAATGTGTTACTCCCTACCTACTTTAAAAACCAATAACTGAGGTTGAATCACGAGACAAGAAAGGAAGGAAGGAAGGAAGGAAGGAAGGAAGGAAGGAAGGAAGGAAGGAAGGAAGGAAGGAAGGAAAGAAAGAAAGAGGAGGAGGAGGGGAAGAAGGAGAAGAAGAAGAAGAAGAAGAAGAAGAAGAAGAAGAAGAAGAAGAAGAAGAAGAAGAAGAAGAAGAAGAAGAAGAAGAAGAAGAAGAAGAAAAAGAAGAAAAAGAAGAAAGAGAAGGAGGAAGAGAAAAAGAAGGAGGAGGAGAAGGAGGAGGAGAAGAAAGAGAAGAAAAAGAAGAAAGAAAAGGAGGAGGAGAAAAAGAAGGAGGAGGAGAAGAAAGAGGAGAAGAAGGAGAAGAAGAAAAAGGAGGAGAAGAAGAAAGGAGAAGAAGGAAGAGAAGAAGAAAGAAAGAAAGAAAAAGAAAAAGCTGTGTGACCCTGGGCAAGTCACTTAACCCAAATTGCCTCGGGGGAAAAAACTTTCACAGATATGAATAGTGTGACATTTTCACATGTACAATTCACCCACTTAGTATCTCCTTAAAACCTGCTTTAGAACTTGAAGGAAATATATTTTATAACAAGCAACGGGATGGCGTGAGAGTGGGGAAGAGAATAAAAACTAACTCTATGAAAACCAGTCATTTAGTTTGTGACGATGTTTTAAAAGGGCATCAGCTGAAAAGGGACACAATGGCAAAGGTTATCCAAAAATTCTGTCCCAGAATCTTTTTGTGGGTGACTTGCTGAACTCTCTAGGGTAATAATATCACCCTCAATTTCCTCATGGCAGGAGAACCTGATCCCTTTGCTGATGTTTTGGATGGAGCTTTTTAGCAGCATCCAAATTTACTCAACATGCCATTGTCCACATCTTTTGGCCTTTCAAACTCCAATAGCCAGAAAATTGAGCAACCTTCCACACAGCAGGGGGGAAATAATTTTATTTGAGGGCAAACATCCCTCACCTGAAAGAATTTTATCTCAAACTGTGCAAAGCAATCTAAAAACAATCTCACTTTGTCTCCTCACAGTCTGTCTGGTTCTCAACTTCTTCAATCAATATTTCACAAGGAAATAACAGTGATAGGCTCATAACCAGGGAGGATTTTTAGAAGTTTCATTTTAGAAATTAATTCAATAGTTCACTGAACCCAAACTTTTTGCACTTGCTCTTCTTCGCTCAAAGAATCAAGATGATTTTCTAAGCTTCAACCATGGATTTGCACGTTGGTCTCTTCAAACCATTTAATATTTTAAACCAGTTTCTAAGTATCTATCTGCATGGTCTATGGATTTGTCTATTGGTCAATCATTTAGTCAAATTGATGTTTTGATTATTGCATCAAGTCCTGGATGTTGTCAACTGAACAAACTTGCTATTGCTATTAAAGCTCTTTCTTTGGAATCCTAACATACCCTTACAACTTTTCTCTTCTTATAGATTCAGTATCATTTTTTTTCTGAATTTTTGAACTCTGCATCTTTCTTCCTGTTAGTGTTAATAAGTAATGTCATAAATAATATTCCTGATGAAATAATATTAATAACTATTATTAACAATAAAGTAATATTGCTCACAGGTCAATGCCAATAAATGATATTACTAATAAAAGAATATTGACCCTCAAGTAATAGAAAATAGAGAGAAAAGTAGAAAAGGATTTATAACTGAAAGCTATAGTCACCTGGCAATACTGGAGAGTCTAAAGCTTAGACCATCAAATAATGGGTATCTGTTTCTGACAATCAACTTTCAGCATCATCTTTTCCTGAATTTACAAGGAAACTTTTTTCTTTTTTTTCTTTGTATATAACAGGAAAGTAGGAGAGAGAAAATTAGAGTTCATCCTTGCCTTAATGTTGAAATATACATTAAATAACTCCATCTATAGATCTGTGGACAGAGACACCCCCCCTTTCTTCAATGTATATGAGCCAACTACATTCATTAGAAGTCACTTAAAATGCTAATCTTATGGAAACTAGCTTCCCACAAAGAATGTTAGCAATGTGAGCTCTCCATGTGTTTAGACGTGTATCTTCTTGCTAATTTTCATGAAGTCACACTTGATTGAAAGCAATATCCTCTTACTTAATTCATGCCAGGAAGGTATTATTATGATGCAGCATTTTTTATGAAAATTTGTGAAGCATTTCCTTTAAAATAGTACCTGCTTCAACTTCTGTATTGCCATTTGGGTCAAGTCAATAGGCAATTCAATTCAATACTTCAATTATTTATTAAACAATTATTATATTGGAAATACTTTGTAAGATCACAGAAATATTAAAATGAAATTGAAAACAATCCTTGGCCCCAATGACCTTATGTTCTACTGGAGAAAATAATATATAAATAAATAATTAAAAACAAAATAATTTGAGAAAGAAGATTGCAAGATTGACTTGAGAGTGATAAAAATAAGGTTTACAATAGGAAACAATACCCAAGTCAAGCTTTGAACAAAGCTAAGGAGTCTATCTAAGAAGAAAAGGGGATAGGAGATAACATTCAAAGACACAGAAATGGAGATGGGAAACAGTAGGCTGCAATCATATCAAGGACTTTGAATGGCAAGTTCAGGCCTCCAGTTCCACGTTCCTTAACATGGAATGTATCTGATACAGCCTAACAACAATATCATAGAATACTCAAGCTAAAAGAAATTGCTTAAGAAAATCTAGTCAGACCTCCTCCTTGTAAAGAAAAAAGAAATGGAGACCCAGGGAAGATAAAGTGACTTATAAGAGCTGACTAGGGCAGAGCTGGGCTCAAACTATATATCTGAAGTATAATTTGTTTTTATGCTCTCTAAACTTACTTTTCTTAAAATTTAAGAAATATTTGCTCATCTCAATATTCTCGGATTTTTGGTAAATGAGAAAAAAAACAAAATATATTGGAAAGAACAGTGATTCTATGTCAGACAAGGGGTTCAAATCCCTTGATTATTGTTTATTACCAATGTGGCCATGAACAGAACATTTCTTATTCCTGTGACTCAAATTTCTCACCCATAAAATGAGGAAGTTAAACTAGATAACTTCAGGTTTCTTCCAAGTCTAATTCTGATCTCATACTATGATCTTTTTCCCCGCAGAGATCAAGTAATCCTTCATTTTACAGATGAGGAAATTGAAATGCAATCTTGACTCTCCTAGTTTTTATATACTCTCCCCCAAAAATCTTGTGTTGTATTTTGTATCTACTTTTATGTACATCTGTTGTCTCCCCTGAAAAGATATGAGCTCCTTGTAAGCTGACACTCCTTTATTTTTGCCTCTGTAGCAAATAATAGGAACTTAATAAGTATTAATTGAGTCACTGCCCAGAGCCTCTTTCCAGCATCAAAACTCTTTATGAATTAATTGCCCAGGAAAGTTCCCAAGCTTTTCATCATGAGCCTATGTTAGTTAAGTTATCTAAGCTGGCCTTCAAATGCCAAGCAAAGATTTGATTGCCAGATTCCCCCCCATCCATTGGAACCTCTTCTAAATTGGAACCACCTGCCAGAGATTCTGCCCCTCTCAAGTATTCTGTAAGAGTCTCCAGTCATGGTAATAAGAGAAGAAAAAGAGATAAAAGGAATCAGAGTAGGTAATGAAGAAACTAAATTATCACTCTTTGCATATGACATCATGGTATACTTAGAGAACCCTAGAGACTCAACTAAAAAACTACTAGAAACAATTCACAACTTTAGTAAAGTTGCAGGATTCAAAATAAATACACATAAATCATCAGTATTTTTATATATTACCAACAAAGTTCAGCAGCAAGAGATAGAAAAAGAAATTCCATTCAGAATAATGGATGATAGCATAAAATATTTGGGAATCTATCTGCCAAGAGAATGTCAGAAACTATATGAACTAAACTACAAAACACTTTCCACACAAATAAAATCAGACCTAGTCAATTGTTAAAACTTAAAATGCTCATGGGTAGGCCGAGCGAATATAATAAAAATGACAATACTACCCAAACTAATTTACTTATTTAGTGCCATACCAATCAAACTTCCAAGAAATTATTTTACAGATCTAGAAAAAATAGTCACAAAGTTCATTTGGAAGAACAAAAGGTCAAGGATTTCAAGGGGATTAATGAAAAAAAAGGCAGATGAAGGTGGCCTTGCTGTACCAGATATAAAACTATATTATAAAGCAGCAGTCATCAAAACCATTTGGTACTGGCTGAGAAATAGAGCAGTCGATCAGTGGCATAGGATAGGATATCAGGACAAGCTAGGTAATAACGTTAGCAATTTAGTGTTTGATAAACCCAAAGACCCCAGCTTTTGGGATAAGTACTCACTATTCTGCAAAAACTGCTGGGAAAATTGGAAACTAGTGTGGAAGAAATTAAGGCTGGACCCACACCTAACACTGCACACCAAGATAAGATCTAAATGGGTTCATGATCTAGATATAAAGAGTGATGTTATAACCAAATTAGAGGAACAGGGGATAGCTTACCTCTCAGACCTGCGGAGATGGAATAAATTTATGTCCAGGGAAGATCTGGAACTCTTAATTGAACACCAGATAGATAATTTTGATTATATTAAGTTAAAAAGTTTCTGTACAAACAAAACTAATGCAGACAAGATTAGGAGGGAAGCATCAAATTGGGAAATCATCTTTACATTTAAGGGTTCTGATAAAGGTCTCATCTCTAAGATATATAGAGAATTGTCTCACATTTATAAAAATTCAAGCCATTCTCCAATTGATAAATGGTCAAAGGATATGAACAGACAATTTTCAGATGATGAAATTAAAACTATTTATAATCATACGAAGAGGTGCTCCAAATCACTATTGATCAGAGAAATGCAAATTAAGACAACTCTGAGGTACCACTACACACCTGTCAGATTGGCTAAAATGACAGGAAAAGATAAAGATGAATGTTGGAGGGGATGTGGGAAGACTGGGACACTGATGCATTGTTGGTGGAGCTGTGAACGAATCCAACCATTCTGGAGAGCAATTTGGAACTATGCTCAAAAAGTTATCAAACTGTGCATACCCTTTGACCCAGCTGTGTTTCTATTGGGCTTATATCCCAAAGAAATCATAAAAGAAGGAAAGGGCCCCACATGTGCAAGAATGTTTGTGGCAGCCCTTTTTGTGGCTAGAAACTGGAAATTGATTAGATGCCCATCAATTGGAGAGTGGCTGAATAAATTATGGTATATGAATGTTATGGAATATTATTGCTCTGTAAGAAACGACCAGCAGGACGATTTCAGAGAGGCCTGGAGAGACTTGCATGAACTGATGTTGAGATGAGCAGAACCAGGAGATCGTTGTACATGGCAACAACAGTATTATATGAAGATCAGTTCTAATGGACATGACTCTCTTCAACAATGAAATGCTTCAAACCAATTACAATTGTTCGGTGAAGAGAGCCATATACACCCAGAGAGAGGGATGTGAAATGTGGACCACAACATAACATTTTCATGTTCTCTATTGATGTTTGCTAGCATGGTATTTCCTTTATCGGATTATTCTCTCTTATAGATACGATTTCTCCTGAACAAAAAAATGATGTGTGGAAATAACTATACATATATTCAATTTAAGTATTCTAACATAATTATCATGTAGTGGATATCCTGCTATCTAAGGTAGGGGTGGGGAGTAGGGGGGAAAAATTTGTAACAGAAAGCTTTGTAAGGGTTAATATTTAGGAATTACCCATACATATGTTTTGCAAATAAAAAGTATAAATAAAATTTTTTAAAAAAAGAGTCTTCAGTCATTCATACATAGGTATACACATAAACCACATCATGATAAGGTATCAGAGGAGGCTCATGTTTTAATTTATATATGATTTACCTCAAAGATAAATTTGTCTATAGTACATGGCAATATATAATAAAATAATATAATAAAATGCATGGCATAAATATGTAATATACATGGCATATAATGATATAACCGTATTATATATAAATGTGATATATATAATATGTAAATATATGATTTGTGTTATATATATTTATATAATCAAATCCATACTACATAAGTCATATATAATATAAATTTTATGTATTCTGCTTTTATGTAATATATAAATCTCAAATAACCAAGCATGATAAATGAGGTCCTCAAGAAGTCAGCTTCCTGAAGTCAAAGAGAAGTCATTTCCTGGCCCTACGTAGCTTCTGGAACATAAGAAATCTTGACAGATGAAGTATTTGACAAAGCTCACACTCTATGAGGTCATTTCCATTTTTAGAGGAACATGAGTTAGACCGGATGCTATGTTCATAAAAAAGCAAAGTCATTTGACGTTTGTCTTGAATGTGACCATGCTCATCTCCACTCTATCCACCCTTTTTAATTTTTTTTTGCAAAATTTAGCCACAGTTGTACAGAAAAGATTTAAAAAAAAATAAAGACCTTAGTCACAGCAGAATCAAGCATAAATCTTTCTCAATATGCGGTTGTTTTGTTAGGAAGTTTCATACGCATGAGGTTCTGAGGCCATCTTCACTTTAGTGATTTCAGGTCTCAATTAATTGTTGATTGCAGTGAGTGGATAATTGCTGATATGGGGAAGGGATTGGGTAATCATGGAGGAAGAAGAGAACAGAGTTGGAAAAAGTGCCTGAGAAATACAGTATATTTTTCTTTTTATTATTATTATTATTAATACTTTTTATTTGCAAAACATATGTATGGGTAATTCCTAAACATTAACCCTTACAAAGCGTTCTATTACAAATTATAGTATATTTTTCTGTCAGATATATAATGTAAATATTTTACTAAATCTAAAACTTATTTTTTTACTAAAATTAAAATCTAAATCTCTTTCTAAGCCAAAATACGAATGACTATATTATTCCAAATATATGCATAATCTACTCTTAGCATGTTAGGTAGTAATCTCTCATATTCAAAAAGAACCATGATGAGAGTGAAAAGTACATTTTGGTGAAACGTGAATACAGATTTCTGGGGGGCGGGGACTGTTCCATTTCTCTCTTGGTGTTCTCCAGATACAGAGTATGAATGAAAAAGATATGGAAGTGGGACAGCTAGGTGCAGTGGACAGAATACCAGCCCTGAAGTCAGGAGGACCTGAGTTCAAATCTTGTCTCAGACACTTAACATTTCCTAGCTGTGTGACCCTGGGCAAGTCACTTAACCCCAATTGCCTCAGGGGAAAAAAGGATATGGGGGAGAGGGGAAGAGAAGTTTGGAGAAAAGGTGGTATTAAAACAAAGTTGCCAGTAATTTTTAAAAAAAATATTTTCACACATTGATATTGTATAAGGATGAATGTAAGCAATAGTTTGCTTTTGTTAATGATTAAGTTTATAGTTTAGGTTATTCTACAAGATATTTTGAAATGTGTTTTCATAAATTGGGAATTTGCTATCTGTAAGTCAGTAAAAGATAATATATAATTATATATGTGTATATATATACATATATATATAAGATTGCTATATAATTCTCACAATCAAGTTATATCGTATTAGGTATTTGGTATATGATAAATTTCTGCAATTTGCAAATGTTGCACCATCTCTACCATCTTCTTGCATAATTTTACATTGATCACTTAGCCCAAGGTCTTTGTTACTATTGCTATTCAATTGTTTTGAATTGTGTCTGACTCTTGGTGATCCCAATTAAGGTCACCTTAGTAAAAATACTGAAGTTGTTTGTCATTTGCTTCTCTAGTTAATTTTACAGAAGAGGAAACTGAGGCAAAGTTAAGTGACTTAACCAGAATTATATAGATAAATGTCTGAGATCAGATTTGAACTCATGAAGATGAGGCTTCCTAATTTCAAATTCAATGCTCTATTAACTGTGCTACTTAACCAATTCTTTAAGGAATATCAGTTTGCAGTTTCTAGTGGCAAAGACCTGGTCCTGAATAGCCATCACAAGCTCCTTCATTGCCCAAGCAAATTCATGTGACTAAGCCATTTGATGTTTAAAACTTTATTAATAGACTGCTAGCTATGTTCATGTAGGTGTCAATAATCCATGGAAAGCTTTCTCATTTCTTGAATCTTAATCATTACATAATAATTATTCTTTAGTTCATCATCATTATTTATGATGTCATTTCTTAGTGGTAGTTTCCTGCTATTTAGCATAAGATATTTTACATAATCCATTTGGTTGTCATTTATTAATATAATATTATGGCACATAATATTACAGTAATAACAATGTTTTATCCTAACTAAAAATAATTTTAAAGATCTTATACACTTGATTTTATAGGAATCTAGATGATAAAGTGGATAGACCTGGAATAAATAAGACCTGAGTTGAAGTCTGGTCTGAAACATCTAATACTTTAGTTGTGACCCTGGATAAAGCACTTATCTATTGCCTGCTTCAGTTTTCTTACCTATAAAAGGGTGATAAGAATAGAACCTACCTCCCAGAGTTGGTGTAAGTATAAATGAGATAATATTTATAAAGTTCTCTGAAAACCTTAAAGCACTATATGTGCTAGTCATTATCGTGATTGTGCCAATTGTGATCTAAAAATCTAGCAAAAGGGGCAGCTAGATGGCACAGTGGTTAGAGCACCAGCCCTGAAGTCAGGAGAACCTGAGTTCAAATCTCGTCTCAGATACTTCCTAGCTGTGTGACCCTGGGCAAGTCACTTAACCCCAATTGCCTCAGCAAAAAGCAAAAATAAATAAATAAATAAGGATCTAGCAAAACAGCTCTTTTTGTGATGGTAAAGAATTGAAAATTGAATGGATGTCCATCAATTGGGGAATGTCTAAATATGAATATGGTGGGATATTACTGTTCTATAAGAAATGATGAGCAGGCTGATTTCAGAAAATCCTGGAAAGAATCACATGAACTGATCCTGAGTGAAGTGAGTAGAACCAGAAGAACATTGTTCATAGTAACAACAAAATTATGTGGTGATCAACCATAATAGACTTAGTTCTTCTCAGCAATACATTGATCCAAGACAATTCCAATAGACTTGGGATGGAAAATGTCAACCACATTCAGAGAGAAAGCTATGGAGACTGAAGCCTAACATTTTTACCTTTTGTTTTTGTTTTTCTCTTGATTTCGTCCTTTTGTTCTGATTTTTCTTTCACAACATGACATATGGAAATATGTTTAAAATTATTGTAAAAGTATAACCTATATCACATTACTTGCTGTTTTGGGGAGGGGAAAGCTAAGGGGGAAAGGAAGAAAAAATTTAGAACATAAAATCTTACAAAAATTAATGTTGAGAGAGCTATCTGCACCCAGGGAGAGGACTGTGGGGACTAAGTGTGGATTACAACATAGAATTTTCATTTTTTTGTTATTTCTTGCTTGCATTTTGTTTTCTTTCTCATTTTTTCCTTTTTGATCTGACTTTTCTTGTGCAACATGACAATTGTAGAAATTATGTGTAGGATAATTGCACATATTTAACATAGATTACTTGCCATCTAAGAAAGAAGTGGGAAGGGAAAGGAGGGAGAAAAAAAAATGGAACACAAGGTTTTGCAAGGATGAATGTTGAAAACTATTTATGTTTATGTTTTGAAATTTAAAAGCTTTAAAAATGAAAAATAAACCAAAAGATGAGAAAAAATGAATGTTGAAAACTATCTTTACATGTAATTGGAAAACAAACTACTACTGAGGAAAAAAAATAATAAAAGCCTATCAAAATTCCCTCTTGATTCCTCCTGATCCAGTAAGAACAAACAGTATTAGAAAATATAACATTCAAATTCATATGAAGTCCAGTAATAAGATAATGGATCCACCCCATTCTAAAAAACAATCAAATTCATGCTGTAGATAATTTGATTGAGAACAAAACTTCTGTTTATAAAAAAGACAATTCATCAATTTATGCTGTACATTCAGAAATTCAGAAATCTAGATTCCAAAAATGAGAAATATCTTTAAGAGCATGTTATCCTTCAAAGATGTCTTTTTAAGAAATGAAAAAACTTCTAAAAGATGCTATAAAGGCTAGGCATGGGGATAGCTACAGGGAATGCCTTAAGCCAAGAGATAGAGTGTCTTGTTCCTGGAACAGTCAGGAAATCACTGTCATTGAATCCAAGTACATGAAGGGGACAGAGGACTAAATAAAAGGTTATTTTTTCAGCCATGTCATATTCTTCATAATCCCATTTTGGTTGGTTTTTGGTGGGCAAAGATACTAAAAGAGTTTGCCAATTTCTTTCTCAAACTCATTTTACACATAAGGAAACTGAGTTAAAAGACTTGCCCTGAGTCACACAGATGACAAATATTTGAGACCAGAATTAAACTGAGGAAGATGAGTCTTCCTGACTTCAGGTTGGAACCCTATCCACTATGCCAACTAGTTACTGAGATGAAGGTACAGAAAGGTGCAAGAAGACTTGGAGTTGGGGCATGGTATAGAGTCATGTCAGTTATAAAAGATTTTGAATAGCAATAAATTTGATCTTGGAGGTGAAGGGAGTCACTATAATTTATTGAGTAAAGGGATGACATAGTCAAATCTGTGCTTTAGGAAAATCACTTTAGTGGCTGAAGGGAGAATGGATTGGAGTAAGCAGAGATTTGTGGCAGGCTGATCTACCAGCAGACTATGACATTCAGAATAAAGATCTGTTTTACTGAAAGTTTGGTCATTTCTATTGGAAGGTGACAAGAATATTTTTTTGCTGGTCCTGATATAGCATCAAATCTAGTCAGCCTTTTTGATTAGAGATATAAATAAGAAAGGTAGGAATGCTGTCCAACTGGTGGAAGCCAATGGTCTCTCTTCCTCCATTTACTTTTTGTTCTAAATAAAATTAATTTTCCTACCAAATTGGAAAGAATCTGAGAAATTTTCAAACCCAAGTCAGAGAGTTATATGGTATAAATGGCTGTTAGCCCCAGACATAGGGAATTAAAAGACTGAATAAGAAAAAAATTTCTGCTGGCTTTTGTTCCAGTAGAACTTTCTCTAGGTGTGGTGTCTTTCAGCATCTAATTATGACTAAAGAACTGTCAGCCTTCCTGTTTTAGAGAAAAGCTTTGGAGATACTGATATCTAACAGATGAGAACTAAGATGAATCACAGAAAGGGGTAGCAGAGTCCGGCAGCAACCACAAGACTACTGGAGTAGAGAACAGAGAATCTCCTGAGCAAGAGAAAGAACTGAGAAGAAACAGTGACTTTTTGGCCAGTGGGAAAGCATTAAAAAATAATAAGGTAGCCAAATGCACCAAAGTAAAAAAGGCATAGAAAGAGCAACACGATGATGTTGCCCAAAAATTCTGCTGGCCTTGGATCTCCAAAGGTATGAGTTATCCCTTCAAGTCACTTGACCATGTGTATTTCCTACCTCTGTACTTCTCAATAAGTCCAACAGGCATGTAATGGGTAAATATTACTGATCATCTATAAGTGGCAGGTGCTGAAAGTTCTGGGCACTGCATTCCTTACATGTGCCCTGGGCATGAGGATTCCCTACAGGTTGAACCCTCCAAGGCAGTTGCTCTAGTCACATAGGTTCCCTATCTATATACTATTTGCATCATTAATCCCACTCATGTTTCTGAGTACTCCTTGTTTTAAAAAGGCATTAATTCTATTATTGTATTTATTATAAAGTCTTTCTTTAATTCCTTGTGCCTTATACTGACTAATAAATACAAAACAAATATGTGGGGGCCTCAGAGTACTTTGAACCTGGAGTATTTTTGGAGCCCATATTCAGGAAGGATCATTCTATTTTACTGAAAAATTTCAATCAGTCTGATCATTTCTATTTTAGCAAAAACCATGTTGAGTTTCATCATAAAACCAAATCTCTTTAATTCTCTGACCCTGTCTTCTCATTTCTAAGTAAAAGGACTAGACTAGACTAGATATCCAAGGTGCTTCTAGCTTGTGGACTCATAGAAAGAAGCAAGATTCTATATGGAAAGTCCTAACTAGAAATTCTGATGGCCAGCACAAATTTACTTAAGGAGAAAGAAGCTCACTTGAGGTGCTGGAAGGTCTCAATATTCCATCTTGGCACCTACCCACCTCACTGCTGAGCCCATTTATCTCTGTGAAACATAGTTCTGATTACTCCATAATGTAACTCTGGTTAAGAACAGTCATACTAAGAGAAGGAATAACTTATTTCTACATGGGTCTAACCTGTACCCATTTGATGCCCTCTGACCCATTCACCTTGAGGAAGAGGTGAGAAGAGGTAATGGGCAAGGGATTATATGGGAAGGAGTAGAGAGGTTATGAGGATGAGGATCAGGTAGCAGTTAAAATGATGAGAAGGGATGCATCATTGTGTTGACTAGTAGGGAACCATTAAATCATGGAGTAGTGAACTGGTGGTAGAAATCATGTCCCTCCAACAGATGTCAGTTTCCTGGGATAAATCTCTAATCATCCTGCCATAGTTATGACTTTCAATGGGCTCTAAGCCAAGTCCCAATTTTGGTTCCTTTTATCCCTAGACTAAAGAGCACCGCAGCATAGATATAGATTTAGTGTATTTAGTTTCTATGGTGTGTCATAGGAATATCCCTTTATTTTAAGTAAGTGGAAAGACCTAGAGTCACGGAACTTTAAAAAGTGTTATATCCCCATTTCCTGAAGCTTGGGCCAAAAGAAAACCATAAAATACTTGACTCATTTGTCACTAAAGAGCTGCTTTCAAGAAAGTACTTTTCACAGACTTCTTTGATGGAAATTTAATTTTCAATGAATTTCCCTGAGTGTTCTTTTATTCTAATGATCAAGCTTGTCCTTAGAGAAGAAATGAAAAAATATCCCTTTCCTATTCACCTACCTCCCTTTTTGGCATTTGTCTCAAATACCATCTGACTCAGCTAAAGCATTAGTTTTTCTAGGCTACTGTTTTTCTTTTTTTTTTTTTAATCCTCTGTTATAAGTGCAGGTTTATTGAACAGGAGAGAGAAAAAGGATATATTCATAAATGAAGACATAAAAGCAAAAGATACCAACATTTTTTCACATATACTTTATTTTCATAAACTTCTCAAAAGCCAGTTATAAGTCAATAAGAATGAAGAAAACAGCATGATTGAAGGTCATAGTCATTTGTAATAAGTTATCAAACTATCTCCCCTTCCTATTTTTCTTATTGCTTACAAAACACAATCTCACAACTATTAACATTCTTTTCTTTCCCTTAATGAGCATACACAGACCACTAGGAGTAATGAGTGAGTACTCCAGGTTGCTCAATTACATTTCCTTTTGCATACGCTCTAGTTTGTTGAGTCATAGGCCTGGTAAGTAATTTTAACATATAAACATGTGAGAAAGAAACCACAACTGAGAGTGAGCTACTAAAAGTCAGTTAAGGTTATAATCCAATTCCAATTCCACCCTCTGTGAAGAATACATAGTCTGTTACTCAATCCGTCCTCTGATTTTAATGTGAAGTTCCCTTTTCCAGGAACAAATGTTTAATCAATCAGCAAACATTTATTAATTACAGACATTTTGCAGGGGGCTGGGGATACAGGCCTTTCTTGCAATGAGCTTATATTCTATTAACAGTGATGGATGGGGTGTTCAGGAAGACTAGCATCTTTAGTGTAAGGGCCCTTTTACTGAGCTCTTTTCAGAACTTCTCATTCACCTCTCAACCAGCTCTCACCTGTGGCCCCAAGAAGGTAAGTAGCATAAGCAGCAGTAATATCCCAGTAAAACCATCTTGGTAGATGGCTAATCAATAGCCTTCAAATCCATCGGGGGGGGGGGATATCTAGCTCAAGTATGCAAAGATTTTCCTTGACAAAATGAAAAGATGAAAACAATTTGTTCCAATGGTCATGAAGGCAGCTGAAGGAGGTGCTATAAAAGGTTCAAAATTTGGTCAAACATTGAAGATTGTAAGGTCATCTGCTGCATCCCTTGCCATTGCCAATAACTCTGACTTTTGTCTTATCAGTTTTTTTTTTATGAAGACTTTTATGAAGGGAAAATAAGGCTGATGACTTTGTGCAACTCTGCCTTATTTAAATCCAATTCACTTCACCCACAAGTAGATATCACTGTTATCATTGTTCTCTTGGAAAATGAAAGACAAACAACAGCAATAACAACAATTCTATTAAAATTTCACAAATTGTGACAACCAAGCAAATAACATTAAATGACAGCATTGTATTATTGGGGGAAATGAGGCATGGGAGTACACAAGATAAAGACTCAGTTATTTATATTTCAGGGTACAAGTCTCCTAAATGCTTTAATTTCTTCCAAAATTATAAAAAGGAGCATCGAAGAGCCAGGAGATCATTAAACGCGATAACAACAGTACTATATGACGATCAATTCTGATGGACATGACTCTCTTCAACAATGAAATGCTTCAAACCACCTCCAATTGTTCACTGAAGAAAGCCATATACACCCAGAGAGAGGGATGTGAAATGTAGACCACAACATAACATTCTCATCCTCCTTGATTGATGTTTGCTTACATTGTGTTTCCTTTATCTGATATATCTTTTGTGTAGATAAGATTTTTCTTGCACAACAATGATAAATTTGGAAATATGTATACATATATTTGATTTGCCAATATTTTAACATAATTAACATGTAGTGGATATCCTGCCATCTAGGGGAGGGGTGGGGAGTTGGGGGGGAAAATTTGTAACAGAAAGCTATGTAAGGGTTATTGTTGAAGAATTACCCACACATATGTTATGCAAATAAAATTTTTAAAAAATTTTTAAAAATTTTAAAAAAATTAAAAAAAATAAAAAGGAGCATTGAAAAACATCAGTCTGCTCATTGAGAAGGGAAAATTCTATGGTGCAAGTAAGTTTCTGAATATGAGCCAGTAACTACAGGCTTCAAAGTATATGGTATGTGATACATGATATGTGTGTGTATCCTTTCCACACTGCAACTTTCCCCATTATAGTTTTGATATGTTATAATTCAGCATAAAAACTAAATTAGAATTTTTGGAAAGTTTTGCAGAAGCCATAGATGACACTTGAAGGCCAATGATGAAACAGAAAAAGAATTTTTAGTTACCATCAACCTACGTATAGTACATGACCAGATAAATAGCCCAAATTTTATGATAAGATATTGTAAACACTCCATAAAAGAAAAAGAAAAAAAAAAACAAACATTTTCTCTTGTACAAAGGGAGGACCAAAAAAAAACTTACAGATTTCCGCATTACCAAGGTGCTGTACCCCTAATCTCTGTGATGTGGAAGGGATAACTGCAATACATGGTGTATGTAGTTATTTTGGATTCACAGTCAGTCACTGAACTTAGGGCAATTTGATGAATTCCATGGGCAGAAACAGAGACTTTACAATCTGTTAAGAATGTTGTTGGGCTTAGTTAGGGTCTAAAATAAGCTGTGTTTTGATTTTCTATTAATCAGTTCTGCACAATAATGAGGCTTGAGAAAAATGAACCGGATCAATCAAGAAGTATTTATTAAACACTTACTGTGTGCCAAGTAGTCTGCTAGATGCAAGACATAGGAAAATGAAAAATGAAACAATCCTGCCCTCAAGGGGTTTACATTCTATTTAGGGAGACAACATGTCCTTATATAGGTATATACAACAATGTACATGCAAAGTAGATGCAAAGTAACTTTGGCACAAGCCCCCAGTGAGATGGATTTGACAGATTAGGAAGGGAATCCCACAGAAAGAATTAGTGCAGGACTAATTGTGTTAGGAATAAGGAAGAGGAGGAAAAGGGGGAGATTACCTTCTCCTAGTCAATAATCTCTAGTAGTTACTGCCTCCAAGAACAAATGCAAAATGTTCTGTTTGGCATTCAAAGACTTTCATAACCTAGCAGCCCCTTTCTACCTTTTCAATCTTTTTACACCTTACTCTCTGATAATCTCCAGTCAAGTGAATTTTGAGCCAGATATAGAGTGATTACAACTAAATCCACAGAAAAAGAAGACAGAACTCTCTCCGTGACTAAGGTAATATGAATTGACAATGAAGAACTTTAATATTTAGACAACCAATTCTTTACCACTCCTCTTACAGGCAATGAATAGGAGTAAATTCCTAGATTTATCCCATTGTACTCAAAAAACTCCAGTGGCTCTCTATCTTAAGCATGAAATATGAAATCCTTACTTTGTTGTTCAAAGTTCTTCATAATTTAACCCTAACCCCTTTTCAATCTTCTTACACTTTATACCACCCATATTAGCCTTGGTCCAATGATTTGGCCTTCTTTCTTGCAGAAGATATTCTCTCAACTCTAGACATTATCATTAGTTGTCCCCCATACTTCTTCCCCATTATCTCTGCCTCCTAGCTTCCTTGGCTTCCCTCAAGTACTAATTAACAATCTCACCTTCTAGAAAAATTTGATCCCTCTTTATTCTAATGCCTCCCTTCTATTAATCATTTCCTATTTATCTTATCAGTATCTAAATTGTAAAGTCAATCTTCAACTTTCACAGAAGTACATTCCAAGAAAACAGTGCAAAATTTAAAAATGCAAATCTTGATATATTGAACCTATAGGAAATAGAGGGTTAGATTCCTATGGCCACCAAAAATTGTAATTTCTCACCAGGGATTACTGAAAATACATTTTTCTACATACAATTCTTTATAACAAAACATTAATTCTGATAATATTTACTTTTTTCTAACACATTAATCATTAAATAACCTACAAAATGTAGTACACAAAATAAAATTGGTAACATGCAAAACATTTTTCTTACTGATAATCGCCTAGAATTCTGTGACCTTTTGTGCTAACATCTCAATAAACACATACATACACACACATACACATACACACTGATTTCTAACAATATTCACTTTTTATATCACAAGAAATTTATAGTAACATAAATATTTCCTTCCTTTTTGTGGATATAATGAAATGTTAATTTATTAACACCAAGCTTACAACCCCAAATGGCTGTAAACATTCTGGCATGAAGTGTATCTAATACTCTTATTTTCTTATAAAGGCGCATTATTGGCTTTGCATGCTTGAACTTAGACCCCCAAGGACTTGTATTAAGTTTTGGGAGCTTAATTGCAATATAAAACTTGAGTTTTAAAAATAAACAATGAAAATATGCAACAATGCACAAGGATTTCTTTATGCTGGTAGGGTGAACAAGAGCAGTGAAGTAATTAATAGGATACCAGATGCTCAGCAAACTTGTGCGTCATTTTTTTTTTTGCTACTGCATATAATGGTATAGTTTCTAACACAAAAGTAAAAATGAAGTTACTAATAAAATAATGTGCCAATTTTTAAAATTTTATTCTGAGCTTAAGAAATAAAACAATCATTTTCATAACATAGTAGAATAGAAGAAAAAAGGTGATTACCCATGAAATTGAAACTCTATTATGTACAACTTGTTTACTGTTGTTTGTCCTTCATTCTCAAAGATGAATATGACATCAGAGAAGTACACATTAAAGCCTCTCTGAGGTTCTACCTCATAGCCATAAAATTAGTAATCAAACCCTCTAATAGCATGTAAAGATAAAATGTTAAGGAAATCAGAGATTGTCCCATTCTAAGAGCTGGGGTATCTCCCTGATCTAGTAAGCACTGTTCTTATCCCTGCCCCTTGAGACTTGCTCCCTGAAGCTTTCAAAGCACTTGCCTTGGAACTTACCACCTAGGGCTCACCCTCCAATCACAGATTTTAGATTTTCTTACTGACCCCAGGAAGGTGTTGTACATCCTTTATTCTTGAAGAGGACCATGACATCAGGAAGATAATGTCATGACTTGCATGTGAATTGGATTTGAGTGTGGGAGAGCCATGCAAAGTCACCTGTCTCACTTTCTCCTCCAGACCCATCTGGGTCCAATAGCAAGATATAGATCAGGATGACTAGATATGGCCCTAGATGCAGCGGGATGTCTTGAGCTTTTTAAACTAAGGTCTTTCCCGGGTCTCAGTTTGACTGAGGCAATGCCCATTCAGTGATTAAAGCCTAAATAAAAAAGAAATGAGGCAGAGTGATCTATTTTTACCTTTAAAAAAAAAGAATCAGTCTGGGAACGGAAGACCTACAGTGTTTCTGGCCAAAACTGCAACAATTGCTATTTACATTCATTCTGAGGCAAAAAAAAAACAACTTGCTTTTTGTTAAAGTTATCATGTAACTTTTTTTTTCCTTTTTCTTCTTTTTATCTTACCTCCCTGATCATACTATAGTGGTGATTACCATTAGACACAAATATATATGAAAAATCATTCCACACATACTTTTATTTGTCAGTCCTTTCTATGGAGGCAAATAACATCTCCTTTCATAAATCTTTTGTAGTTAATTTGAGTATTTATCATAACTTAGTGACCTAAAGTTCATCTTAAAACAATACAACTGTTACTGTATAACAATGTTCTCTTTGTTCTACTCAATGCACTTCTCATTATTGCATTGCATACAAATCTATCCATGTGCCTCCAAGACCACCAAGATCATCATTTCTTATATGACAGTAGTATTCCATCATGATCATATATCACAATTTGTTCAGCCATTTCCCAATTCACAGATATCCCACAATTTCCAATTCTTTGCCACCACAAAGAAAGCTGCTATAGATATTTTAGACCATATAAGTTCTTTTCCTTTTTTTTCCTAATCATCTTTGGAAATAAACTTAGTAGTGTTATTATTTGGTCAATGGGTATAAGCAGTTTGATAACTTCTTGGGCATAATTCCAGATTATTCATCAAAATAGTTGGATCAGTTCACACTTCCACCAACAATGATTTAATGTCACAATTTTTCTACATCCCCTCCAACATTTGTCACTTTCCCCTTCAATCATTTTAGCCTATCTAATAGGTATAAAATCATATCTCAACATTTTTTAATTTGCATTTCTTTAACCAGTAATGATTGAGAGCACTTTTTCATGTGATAAATTGTTTTGATTTCTTCATCAGAAAGCTATCTGTTCATATTTTTTGACCACTTATAAATAGAAGAATGACTCCTATTCCTATTTATTTGACAAAAATCTTTATATATTTGAGATATGAGACTTTATCTGAGAAACTGTCTAAATTCTCTCCCAATCTTCTGCTTTCCTTATAACCTTGGTTATATTTGTTTTATTTTTAAAAAGTTTTGTGGTTTTGTACAAGTATAGCCAAGATCATGAACAAATGTTGAGAATTGACTATATGCAGTTTTTTGCATAGCATTATTCCTGTATATTGTGAGCTTCTCAAGAAGGAACTTTCTTTGTATTCAATTGATTTCCAGCCATATGGTTTAGATCTCAGAAACAGAGGAATTTCATCTTCTAACCTAGTCTGAAGTCTGCAAAAAATTAACTAGGGCAAAAATACCAGACTAAAAGGAAGATCTCTCTCTCTGAAAACCTTGACCAAAAATAAATGAATAATAACCTGGACATCTGGAAAACTTAATCTACTTAAAACACATTATCACCATACTTTTCCCTTTTCTGCCTTTATTTCTCAAACCAGAGTGGGCAGAAAAGAGTTGATGGGCCCTTGTGAGAGAATTCACTTCTCTTAAAAGGGCAAAAGCCAGAACTGCAGTTTTTATTCAATCCATTAGGAATTAGTCTTCAAAGTCTGCCATGAATCTCTTCCAATTGCACCAATAAAGTTCTTTTTATCCTCCTATTAAGAATATCCTAGGACTCTGCCATTTCTCAATGGCTTAAATCAGTCTCATCAATCAGTGACTCATTTTTTTTCATTTAACAGGGAACTCACAATTCTCTCCCCATGGAATCTTTTTTTAATCATGCTTTAGTCTCCAAATATTTATGTTATTTCTCTTTTTGTTATTATTTTAATTCTCTTAAATATTTTTTTTGCTTTTTGCTGAGGCAATTGGGGTTAAGTGACTTGCCCAGGATCACACAGTTAGGAAGTGTGAAGTGTCTGAGATCAGATTTGAACCCAGGTCCTCCTGACTTCAGGGCTGGTGCTCTATGCACTGGACCACCCAGCTGCCCCTACTCTCTTAAATCTTAAAACAGTTATATGCAAAAAAAAAAAAGTTGAGGAACCATAATGCCTTGTAGCCCTAGATATGGTTTCTCATAGTATCCTGTGTCCTTAGAGCTATTTATTTTTTGTTCTTCCAGTATTTTAATGTTTAATACATAAGAGGTCTTGAAGAAAGAAAGGGGTGTTGTATTGTAAAAAAAAATTGAGGGGCAGAAAAGAGAAGATAAGAAGATCAGAGCAAATGTGTTCTATTTTCTTAGTAAAATGCAAAGTGTTCTATTGATAGGGTCAGACTTGTGCACCAAGCTTTGAGGAAAGAAGAAGGTTTGGAAAACCTTCTGGAGGGAATATATGAGTAACTAATCATTTAGGGAAAAGGCAATGATTGTCCCACTACAGCAAATGTCCATGAAATCTGAATAACACAGATCATATTGTAAGAAATACTGAAAAGATCGATTTCCACAGTGTTGCAAGCTTCGAAGTAGTGTAGGATAGAGGGAAGCAGTGACCAAGAGGTTTTCAGAATAGGAGAGGTTAAGGATGCCTAATATTCCACAGAACAATGAAGTTTCAATCTCTCAGGAGCCTTGAGCAAACAAGGAATTAGGAAGCTAGGAAGGCACAGGTGGATTCAGCCAATCAGAAAGAGTCTTGCGGTTTGGGGAAACCCACAAAATTAAGACAGTAGCCTATCCAGCCCAAACTAGTTGGGGTGAACAATTTGACTTGACCAAATCACTATTGTGCCTGCTTTTTTTGAATATTAAATTGAATATTGAACAACATACTCCATAGGAGGAGTTTTCTGCCATTTTTGAACTTAGGTTGTATGATAAGGGAGGGGGAACATGCTTATACATATTTAAAGGGAAACATATAATGGGCATATCAGAAAGATTGTAACCTGGAAGGGAACTGATCAATCCATTCTCTGAAGGGAGGGACTATATCAAGCTAACAAGAATAAAACTTCTCCCACTTCTATACTCAGTGTTCCTTCTTCCCAAAGAACAGTGGAGCCCACTTCTGGCCAGAAACATTAAGATGATTCCTTGAATCTTCTTTAATAAATTTTCCTTGATATCTGATTTTCAGCGTCAAGAGTATGTTTCTAACAATACAGTTTTGTGACTTCCTCTTTCTCCATTCAACAACACATAATCAGAAGGGAAGAGCTATTGTGGATAATAAAGGATTAGAGTTTAACAAGACACAAATGACAGTAGGCACCTCTCTACTGCTCCTTGGGCCATCTATAATTTTAATTAATGAGATAGTATGATAGTTTTCTAAGGTTTACTGGTATATCACATTGCTAGGAAAATTAAATCCAAAGGTTATGGTTTTGCACCAGGAGACAGATTGGAATCTTTAAAAGCATTGCATGATTTTTGAAATAAGTAGTTATAAATAATTATTGGGAGAGCTCCTTACACCCAGAATAATCATTTTGAACTAGATTGTTTTCTGAAATGACAAGATCACTTTTGTTCCCTTTTTCTTTTCTCCATTTTTTTTACTTTCATTAGTTCTTTATTTTAATTTCTTATTTTTTGCTAGTTGCTTGAGCTAGTGTTATCCTTTACAAAATGAGACCATTAGAAATATGAAAACATGAAATCACTCTTTGATGAAAAACACTGTAGAAATACCTGAAAAAATAATGAATCTTAATTGCTAGAGATTTTTCCTACAAATTATAAGACAAATATATCTGTACCCAAGCTGATTTGCTAAGGAAAGCATACACCAAAAATGGAGATGGGAGTAGGAGGCAGATCATATGAATATTGGATTGGACTATTTTCCATGTATTATTTTTTTCTTTTTTTTCCATGTATTATTCATAGGACACAGGCTTTCAGGCTCAACTTTTAAAAAACTACCACGAACATGAATAATCTTGACTAAGCTAATGGGTAAGCAATCCTTTCAATTCAATAATTAACTTTTTCATCCTGAAGTAAAAGAATAAGCAGAGTCCAGAGATGTGTCTTTGTACTTTTTTTTTTTCTTTTTGCTGAGGCAATTGGGGTTAAGTGACTTGCCCAGGGTCACACAGCTAGGAAGTGTCTGAGACCAGATTTAAACTCAGGTCGTCCTGACTTCAGGGCTCGTGCTCTAAGCACTGCGCCACCTAGCTGCCACCTAGCTGCCCCCCTCTTTGTACTTTTTAAAATACATTATTATATCTAGTAAATGTCACTTTCTATGATTATATCAACCAAATGGAGATCGCAAAGGGAAAAAAATTGTATCAGAAATGTACAAAAATGTGCCATCATCATTTTTCCAGGAATTTCCTTTACCTTGTACTTGAAATCATGACACCAAAACTATAAGTCAGGCCATGCTTCATTGTCCAGGATCTGGAATATGACTGCAGAGTTAGTTGAAAGCTTGTTTTTGAGGCTGAGTATACATTAGTATTAAATCAAAGTGATTCATAGTCCTGGATGAGCCAATCAATGCTTGCCCAAAGTCAAAAGAGATTACCTTCTTTTGTTATAAGGTATTTATGTTATTAGTCCCATGAATAGCTGTTTTTTGCTTCCTCAACTCCTTTGTCTTTATTGAAATAACCATGACCCACAGCCTCCTGTAAAGGATATAATTTCACAAACAGCTCCATAATTCTGTGAAACATAAACCTTCTTCCTTGTTTGGCTTTTACTCAGCAAGTATCTATTACTTAGATCATCATCTCACATTAATGCAGATTGTCAATGATTCTTAGTAGGGCAGTAGGGCAGTAGGGCATGCTGACTGTTAAAATGATCCATGGTAAATTTCAAAAGTGAAAATCTACTGTTGATTTTATTCTGACATATGGGTGGGTACTGTGCCATGCAGATCTTCTTATAAAGTTATATCTCAAGACTACTTTGCATTTTCACTTCAGACCCTAACTAATAGACCCTAGTCTTGAAGAGATATATTTAAAGCTGGATAAGAGAGCAAGCATCCATTTTATAAAGGAGGAAATTAAAGCCTACGGGGGAAAGACACTGTTTTGAATAGTTGAGAATAGGTGACTCACTCCACAACATATTCATACTAGGTGAGAAAGATGGAATTCTAACTATATCCTCTACGTTTTAGATCCATTATTCTTTTGTTTATACTGCACTGCCCCAAGGAAATAAAGAAGGTCTCTTAGAAAGGAGTAGCAGTCTCATTTTTATGGGTCTTATTTAATAGCAACTTTGGTACTCTGCTGAGGGAAAATATTACATAGAGATCAGTGAAGATATCTAGGAAGGAAGGAAGGAAGGAAGGAAGGAAGGAAGGAAGGAAGGAAGGAAGGAAGGAAGGAAGGAAGGAAGGAAGGAAGGAAGGAAGGAAGGAAG
>JAJPUD010008134.1:0-36745 GCA_023553655.1 Myrmecobius fasciatus | reverse complement strand
AAGAAAGAAAGAAAGAAAGAAAGAAAGAAAGAAAGAAAGAAAGAAAGAAAGAAAGAAAGAAAGAAAGAAAGAAAGAAAGAAAGAAAGAAAGAAAGAAAGAAAGAAAGAAAGAAAGAAAGAAAGAAAGAAAGAAAGAAAGAAAGAAAGAAAGAAAGAAATCAGGGAGGGAGGAAGGGAAGGAGGGATAATTACTAACAATTATAACCATCCAGAAGTGAATTATAACTGTCCAGAAGTAGAAAAAATTACATCAGGAAACAGTGTTTTCTTTATCACTGAAACTACTTCATTGTTTTTTTAAAGACATTTCAAGCATCCAGAAGAAGGTTGGAATAAATGACCTTTATTGTAAAGTCTGATTCTAAAATTGTTTCTTTTTAAAGAGAAGTCCCTTTCTAATTCAAATAGGCTATAAATCAGTCTTCCTTCTTTTGTAGTTTATCACATACTGGTTCAACTTCTAATAACATAAAACACACCTTTATGTAAATGTTTGCTCTTAAAACTGACCTTTGAGCAGGCAAATAAAACCTGCAATACCTATTCCATCTTTCATTATTCTTCAATTTGGCTTGTTTTCTGAAGTATTTTTAAGGTAATTTTTTTCAGATGCTTTTACCCCACCCAAAACCAAAACTTCAGTTCTCAAATTGCCTACAAAAAAAAAAAAAAAAGACTTTACGTGTGATCTAAATCAATATGCTTTGTTCCTTGGCCCTATCTCAAACCATCACAAGCGAATACTAGAAAGTCTGGTTGAATAACCAAACTCTGTCTAGACTAGAACTTCTTAATCTTTTTTGTTTCATAGAGCTGTTTCTCAGTCCATTCAAGTCAACACATATTAAGTCCTTACTTAAACCAGGATGAACCAGAAACTGTATAGTAGACACTGTGTATACATTGAAGGCAAAAACATGATCCCTGCCCTCAAAAAGCTTGCAATATAATGGAGGTACTCAACATGCAAGCACTTATGTATAAACAAGCTAGTAAAGGGTAAACTGGAAATGATTTTAGAGGGAAAGAAGTAGCATTGAGTGAAATGGGGAAAAGATTCTCCTAGAAGGTAAGATTTTAGATGAGACTTGAAGGAAATGAAGGGAGCCAGGAGGATGGAAATGAGAAAGGAGGAAGTTTCAGACACATAGTATGCTTATGAATGTCTTCCTTGAGGAACACTAAGAGTACATGGTGGGGAAGAAGGGAGTTGTAAAAAAAGACTGGAAAGATAAAAAGGGGCCTCATTATGAGGGTTTTTTTTTTAATCCAAATAGATTTTGTACTTATTTGATCCTGAAAGTGACAGGGAGTAAATAGAGATTATTGAATGGGGAGGAGATGGTTTTAGAAGATCTGCTCTTTAAGATGTCTGGTGAAATCTATGGACCTCTTCTCAAAACAATGCTTTTCAATATATAAAGTAAACTACTTAGAATTACAAAGGAAACCAGTTATATTGAAATATAGTTCTTAAAATATTTCAAAACAAGTTTCTAGATCCCAGGTTAATAAACTAGGGCCTACAAAGGGCTATCAAACTGTATATCCTTTGATCCAGCGGTATCACTACTGGGTCTATATCCCAAAGAGATCATTAAAAAAGGAAAAGGATGCACGTGTGCAAAAATGTTTGTAGTAGCTTTTTATGATAACAATGAATTGAAAATTGAAGGGATGCTCATCAGTTGAGGAATGGCTGAATAAGTTATGGTATATGAATGTAATGGAATATTATTGTTCTGTAAGAAATGATAAACAGACTAATTTCAGAAAAGCCTGGAAAGATTTATATGAACTGATGATGAGTGAAGTGAGCAAAACCAGAAGAATATTGTATACTAACAGCAAAATTGTATGATGACCAACTGTTACAGATTTAGCTCTTCTCAGCAATTCAGTGATCCAGACAATTCCAACAGACTTGGAAAGAAAAATACCATATGCATCCAGAGGACAACTATGAGCACTGAATCAGAATCAAAGAAGAGTATTTTAACTTCTTTTTTTGGTTTGCTTTTTTTTTTGCTCATGATTTTTCCTCTTTTGTTCTGATTTTTTTTTTCACAACATGACAAATAAATCAAATTGCTTGCTGTCTTTGGAAGAGGGGAGGAAAAAGAGAAAAAAAATGGAACTCAAAATCTTACAAAAATAAATCTTTACATGCAATTGGAAAAAAATAAAATATAATTGAGGAAAAGGGAAGAAATATCCTGACTTTGAACAGGATATTGTATGAACAAGGAAAAGCAATCACATTCAATCTAATGACATATTTTAGATCAGTAAAGGAGAAGCAAGGAAGAAACAAACAAACAAACAAACAAACAAAGAAAAGAAAAGAAACAAAGAAAGAAAGTGGGCAAAGTCCTGTTAGAATCTTTTTTGCAGAGATGAGTTTACAAGCTTTTGGTTATATTGGTCTTGTGGCTTGGAGCAAGGGAACAATTTGAGGGACGATTTTTCAACTCAATAAAGGGTAGCAATTATGTCACAGGCCAAGATCTCCAATCATATTGAATGAGGAGATTACTAACTGGGAGTTTCCCCTATGAACAGGAGGGTGGGGCCCCTCCCAGAGGGGTTTGATATCTCTAACACAGGACCACCCTTCAAAGATCACCCTTCAAATAACTAAATTTTCCTTGCAATAAGAAAACATTTTTAGGAAGAAACATTAAAAAAAAAAAAAAAAAGCTCCCTTTGACAGAGAGCCCAAAGAGTGTCAGTTTCCCTTGTAGGTGTGATGGACTGGATCCCATGATTGAGATCATATGCAATTTCCATCTCTTATTTCCATGATGCCCACCCTATCTGTAAGTGTTTCACATTCTGAGACTTGAGGACCTGTGTTTAAATATGTGAGCTGTTACCCAGAGAAGAGTGCAACCACAACAGCATGAAAACAAAGTAAACCGGAAAGGGGATGGTTTTGGAAGGCATAACCTCACCTTAGCCCCAGGCCTTCACTCAGCTTTTCACAATATCTATTTTCACAATGTTCTAAACAAGTAGGGATTTGACTCTGCCAGTCCCCATTCCTGAGGTCGGAGAGAGGGACAGGGAGTGGGGAAGCAGTCCTTCTCCAAAGGAACTAAGAGGGTGGACTTGCACTCAGTAGCCCAGAAGTACCTGGGCAAAGGGACTCTTGGCAAACTATGCCAGATGCCATCGTTATCCCAGGTTAGCTTCTCCACTGACTGCCCCTGTCCCCTACCCCTGGTCTCTCCAGTAACAGCCTCCTATCCTGGGCTCTTCTCCCTTCAATCCATCAACAATGATATTCCACAAGCAAGGCAATCCATCTTTCCATTTCTGGAATTTTTTCTGCTGGTTGCACAAGTCTGGGACTTTCTCCTGTGCCCTAACTACTGACTTACTTGGCTTCCTTCAAATTCAGTTATAATTCCACCTTCTACAGGAAGTCTCCCAATCCCTTTTAATTTCAATGTGTTCCCTCTTGTGCTGATTCTGTATAGAGCTAACTACATATATATATATATATATGTATGTATATATATTTATACACACACATATATATACATATATCTGTATATATATATTTATATACACACAAATATATACATATGTGTGTATATATATGTGTGTATGTATATGTATATTATATATATATATTTGTTTCCATATTGTCTACCCCACTAGATTGTAAGTTCCTTGAGGGCAAACACTATCTTTTGCCTCTTTTTGTATCCCTTGCTTAGCACAGTGCCTGGCACAGAGTAGGTGGCTAATAAATATTGATTGATGGGAGCAGCTAAGTGGAGCAGTGGAGAGAGCACAAGCCCTGAATTCAGGAGGATGTGAGTTCAAATGTGGTCTCAGACACTTAACACGTCCTAGCTGTGTGATCCTGGGCAAGTCACTTAACTCCAATTACCTCAGCAAAACATATATATATATGTGTGTGTGTGTGTGTGTGTGTGTGTGTGTGTGTATATTGATTGATTGATTGTCATGGCTTCTCTTTATTTCTAACACCTAAATTTGTCTTGCAATTTTGATTTGAGGACAGAGGGATAGGATATGATTTCTACCTCTTTAGACACGTTTTGTGAAGCTTGGCTCAGATGCCCAAGCTGGTAATCACTTAGTCATTAGTATAAGGTTAAACTGCCAAGATTAAGGCTGCATGGGAAGGCATATTCATTTGACAAATAAGAAACTGAGGCCTGGAAGGAATGTGGTTAAACTAAAAGCAGCCATTGAAAATATTTTGGGGAAGAGTCAGGATCAAAATCTTTCCTTTTGCTTTCAGATTTTCCCAACATCATATAAATAAATGATAGTGGTTGGTATATCCCACCTGTACTATAGAAAGAGGGAGAGGAAAGGGCAAACAATTTAATCTCTACTTGATTTTTCTTCCTTCTCAATTCAAGTGAGGGATAGAGAATTCAATTTGGATTGAATTAGAGAGGCTTTATTGGGCTATTCTGGAATGAGAGGCTGGCACGAATGCAGGAGAACTGAACTCTCCAAACTAGATATCTTCACTTAGATATTCCCATACTAAGACCCCAGACAAAACTCCAAGGGAAGCAAAACTTGTCTTTATTGATGAGGTCTTCAATATTAGATGTGGTTAGCAGAAAAATTGATTTAAAAAATTAATCCCTGAAGTAAGCAGGGAGAAGGCACTTAGATCAGTTTAGTTCCGTGGTCCTACCTTCTGGGGTGGTCTAGTCTGAACCCAAGTTATGTCAAACTTCTGAAACCCACTCTCTATAGAGGTCCCTAGCAGTCTCACCTTGCCATGTCCTGTCAGAAATACCAGTCATGTCCCTGAAGTTAAGTTTTCCCTATAAAATCTACTTATGCACTATCCCTTGGCTGCTACCTTCCTTTGGTCAGTTCACCATGATGCCTCATGGTGCCTTTCCCCTGACCCTCCCCCATTCTATGTGGTATCCCTCCTAACTATACTAAGCTTCTCAGCCCCACTTCTCCTCCTTTTGGAGAACTTTTTGGGGTCCTATGTCACTTTTAGGATTAAGGGCTTGCCCCAACTTCATGGAGTGTTTCCTTTCTCCTGGAAAGCGGCAAGTTCCATCATGAATTATTAAAACCCTTTTCTATGTTCTCCCACCTCTATTTCATATTTACCATTTCTGGTGTCTATTGTATCCCTTCACTTTGTAATCTATTCCTCTAAATAAATCTACCTTTTGCCAAAGAGAATGGCCATTGTGAATTCTTCATGTTACTGAATCCCAACTTTTGGTGCCTGCCATCATCTGGTATCTATATCAACCACATCATTTTGGTCATAAATCACTTAATATCCTCTTCTCTTTCCAAAGCCTTTTTTCACCTTTTGCCTTTTCTCCTCTTCTTTCACAGATACTCAATACTGTCATGGGGATTTCTATTCATTTCATCATCCACTATCCATTTTTTTTACTCTCCCACACCCACACTATTCAGTCCTTACCTATTATCCCCTCCATTAATTAAATGATCCTGGAGGACAGGAACTATCTTTTGAAACTTTTCTTAGCATCATCAGTATCAGGCATATAGCAAACTTGTTGTTTAATAAGATTAAGCATTGATTTGATAATCTCATAAAAGTCAGCACTACTAATTGAACCTAATTGAGGTATGAGCCTTTGGACATTTGGATTTTTTTTTAAAGCATTAAATCAATTTGTAACCTGTGGAACCTTTGAAATAGATACTTTTGAAAAGAATCATTCAAGTATTACTGAGTTCTATTAAGTACTACTTTCTTCCCACATCTACAAATTTTCCTTCCTAACTTAGCCTTTCAAGTAATAAAATACATAGAATTATTGTAGCTGCAAATCATCCTTCTCTTTCTTTCACATGTAGATCTTTGCAAGAGTCCTAGCAATTTCTGCCAAATTGCTCTTCAATTTTCCCAACAATTATAACCAAAAAATGAATTTTTATCCCCAAAGTTGTCTTTATACTTGTCAAATATAAGGTTACTATATTCATTTGTTGCTGTAAAATGTATGTCTACTTTGTTCCACTGATCTACCTTTCTATTTCTTAACCAGATAAATGATAATTACTGCCTTATATTATAATCGAGTATTCAGTACTGCTAAACTTTCTTCTTTTACATTTTTTTCCACCAGTTTCTTTGATATTCTTGATTTTTTCTTCTAAATGAATTTTGTCATTAATGAAGTTTGAAGGTTGAGAATCAGGAATAGGTTTTTCAATAATATGTAGCTTCTTTCTAAATCATTTTGATTTTTTGGTTATTAGAGAACCTGGTTACTCATCTAAAGAGATCTTTCTTTCCTTTTCTTCTATAAGAAGTCCATAATATAGTCCTACATGAACTTCCACCTGCGATTTCCATGTCTTTGTATGGACTATTCTCAATTTCTAGAATTCTTCTTATCTTCTTTCATCTTAGGACCTTAATTTCCTTTGAAGACCAGTCAAGTGATATGCTCTACGAAAAAGCCTTTCCTAAACACCCCAATGTTAGTCCTATATCCAAAAAAATTATTTTGTTTCACATATATGTATATTGAAAGAATAAGGGCAGTTAGGTGGCAAATGGCTAGAATGCTGAGCCTGGAGCCAGAAGACTTATTCTCCTGAGATCAAACCTGATCTCAGACACTTCTTAGCTGTGAGATTCTGGGCAAGTTATTTAACCATGTTTGACTGTTTCCTCATCTGTCAAAGGAGTTGGAAAGGAAATGAGCACTCCAATATCTTGGCCAAGAAAACCCCAAATGGGGTCATGAAGAGTTGGTCACAATTGAAATTATTTAACAACAAAAATACAGAAAGATTATATATCAATGTAAATGTAGATATCTTATAATTTTCTGTGAATTGTATTCCCCAATAAAATGTAAGATTTTTAAGGTCAGGAGCTGTCTTTTAATTTTTTTTTACCTTAGTATCATTGAGCACTGTGCTTAGCACAAAGTGGGCATTTAAAGACTTATTGAACTAAATTTAACTGAATGATGCCACTGTAAACCTTTGGGCAAGTATCTGCTTATCCCATTGCTAAAACTTCATAACAAATGTCAAGTAAAATTTTTATTCCTCCCCTGTAGGGAAATGTCTAGGGTAATAGTGTATATCTCCATGGACACTCAATCAATATTTGACCAACTCGGATATTGATTAACAATAGAAAGATGGAGACCCAAGTGGGTCAATCTTAACTCCAAATTGGAGATCCTCTCAAAGGAATAGGGGTTAAGGACATTGGTATAGGGAAATACCAGGAAAAGAATTTCACTTTACTAATAGAAGCCAGCACATTTTCGACAAATTAGAAAGCCGCCTAGAGAACTGAGAAATTAAAGGATCTGCCCATGGTGATAGAGCTCTTCTTTGTCAATATTAGGACTCGAACCTGTGGCAGTCTGGTTTTAAGGACAGCCCTTTACCCACTATATCTTACTGCCTCTCATCCTGTCACGTCTAAATGAAAAATATTAATCATTTAAGACTCCCAGATTAAGTGTCTAGACCAGGTAGAGACATCTAATAGTTTACAACTAAAATTAACAAGCCATTGTTTACTGGAGGTATGGCTTAACCAAAGGGAAATAGAAGATCAAGAGAGCAATGATTCATGGACAGAAGGTGTTAGCTTTCTGTTTGAAAAGAATATGTGAATCATAGGAGGTACTGATCCTTATAATAATAAAAATGCCATATACTTCAAAGCTGAACTATTGCTCAAGAGATAACAGGGGAAGAAATAAGCTTTTTTTTTTCCTGGTTAGTAAATCTCAAGGAAACCAGCAGTCTATAGATTAGGAAGCATTTAAATATGGTCATAAAATCTTGAGAACTAGGATGGCTAATAATAGATCATTGAAAACTTAACAAAGATGATCCAAAGACAACTTATTATTGGTGAGTATAAGAAGGTAGAGTGATTCTTCTCTGCATTGTGTGTTCATTTGTCTATACGACCCAGAAGAGATACAAGAGAAAAGGCAAGGGAAGAAAAATTAAGAAGAGTACTATAGTGCTATGGTAAGCCAGCCAATATTAAGCAGACTAATAAACATCCTTTCCCATGGTACAATGTTTCTCCGGGTACTGCTCTCTCTCCACTGTTATCTTTATCTTTCCTCACTTTATTTCTCCACCTCTGAATTTATAAGCCTCTCAAAAAAATATCCCATTTGTTAATACAAGAGAATATATTTTAAAACATAGAGAAGGTAGCACTATAAAAATTAGAGAAATGATGACTCCAATTTGGGGGATAGAGGGTTTATTTCTTTTCTGTCCTTTTCCTTTTTCTTAGATCTCTGCAGGAGAATGCAATAGAATGAAATCTGAGGAAAAATAAGGGAGAAAGAAACCAAGTGGTCACTCAAGGAGAAAATTAGATAATTCTGCTAGACATAAACAATGAACATTAGAGGCCCTTTGTAGATCACTGAGTGAGCAATATGCAAATTCCAGTGATATTTCATTTTTGGTTATGGTGACTATTATGGAAATTAAATAGCATTCTTATGATGAATTTTTTCCACTATGAATATGATCTGGAATTTTTTTCAAGAGGAGTAATTTTTTTTTTGGCAAAGCATTTCCTCTTTTATACTTGATCATGATGGAAAAACAAAAATTAGTCACTCTAAATTTTGTCAAATAACTTCTCTACCATCCAAATTCCCCTATTGCAACATAAAACAACTCCTTTGGTTCACTCTTTCATTCATTTGTTCATCTATTCACTCACTCACTCATCAAATCATCTAACAAACATTTATTAAAGAGCTATTATGTGAAATAAATACTATGTGAGTCCTGAGGGAGCTCATGGGATCATAAATCTAGATTCTTCTGAAGTTATCTAATTTAGTATTTTTTATTTTGCAGTGGTGGTGATGAAAGCCAAGGAAAGTTAAATAATGCATTGTCCAAGGTCAAATAAGTAGGGTGGACTTGAGTTTGAGTGGTGGGACTCCAGAGCCTGTGTTTTTTCTGTTACTAAGATATAAAGCAAGGTCCAAGTCCTCAAAAAGCTTATAATTTTAGGAAAGCGACATGATCTTGCCATTTCTCAACAAAAAAATTTTCTCTCTCCATTCCAGGCATTTTCCCTAACTGTCTTTTATGCTAGAATGCTTTCCCTCCTCATCTCTGCCTCCTGACTTCCCTGGCTTTCTTCATGTCCCTGCTAAAATCTCACCTTCCACAAGAAGTCTTTTCCAGTACTCCTTCCTTCTGATGATCTTTTGATCATTTCTAATTTATCTTGTCTGAAGCTTGTTTGCATACAGTTCTTTGCATATTGTCTTCCCTATTAGTCTGTGAAGTCCTTTAAAGCAGGGACTATCTTTTGCCTTTCTCTGTATGTCCCGAAATTAAGTTGGTGATTGGTGAGTAGTAGGTACTTAATAAATATTTATTGACTGACAGAGGAAAAGAAGGGAGATAAGAGAAATCTCTTCCTCACTGCCACTGGAGGTCTAAGTAACACGTGGCAGACTGAATCTCAAGTGGTGTAATCAATAGAGAAGAAATTGAAATTTTGTTCTTTTCTTTGAAGACTTCCCAGTGGGTAGCTTTTCCAATTACAGTGATCAGTCTTTTTTGACAGGATCTTGCTCCAGGACCTACCTGGAGCCACTGTTTATACATACAGATTCTGGAAAGAGTTTAAGAGATTCCCCAAGGAAACAAAGTATGCATACTCATCTCCCGGAGAAGTATGAGGATCTCCCCACACAAATATACTTTAGTAAGAAAAATACAAATTAGAATATGAAAAGTGAAAGAGAAAGACATAACAGAGTCCTAAGAGTGGCAATGAGGTGTAGTAGATAGGGAGCTGGGCTTGGAGCCAAGAAGATCTGAATTTGTCTCTGACATGTAGTGACTCTATAACTCTGGGCAAATCATATAATTTCCCAGTGAAATGGATAGAAGACTGGGCCCCACATCTGGGTCATAGGGCCTTGGAATCTCTCCAGAAATCTCTTGTGGATCAGAGTCTTTTGAATATCTAAAAAATGTTTGCCTATCTAAGTCAGGTCTACAGTTAATGCATATAGGCCTTTTCCACTGCATTTCCCATATCTTGTTATCTCCCCATCATAAGTGATATGTCAATGTCAAATGTAACCTAGGGGGTAGCCAAGGACTTTAAAGGTGTGCTCCTCCCAAGGCTCAGGGCTGGACTCTCCTAGAGGGTTCAGTCGGCTGGACTCTACTAGAGGGTCCAGTCGCCAGGCTCGGGTAATAAAGGCTCTCAAAATTCTAATTATGTTGGCTGTCCTTTATTTTCTTGCTTGGGCTGTCTCACCCAGTGCCCTGATCAATTCTCTAAAATTATAAATTACAGAGAAGAAGCCAACTTGTATTGGGGGGGTGGTGTTTCTCATTTAAGAGGTTCCTGAATCAATGAATTCATTAAGTCCTGATGGTAAAAAGAGATTTGATTGGAAAACAAGTAATAAGCTCTGGAGAGATTTTGTGGGAAAGTGTTGATATAAAGTAAGACTGGGAATTAGGACAGCTCAGGCTAAATTCTTCCTCAGGCACTAGACTGATTTCCTAACTTCTCAGAGCTTTAGTTCCCACAACTTTAAAATACTAACAAGATTGTCATGGAAAGCACTTTGTAAATCTTATGAAGCTGAAAGCTATTTTAATTCTTGTAGGAGGTAATATTCCAGAAAATTTTAAAGGATAGAGAACATTTCGAAAGGCTGAAAGGAGCCAGTCTGAGTATTTTAATGTAATGGGTATGCTCTAGTCTTATACTCTTTCTGAGTTAAGAATACTCCATTGCCCCTCACCCCCAGTTTCAGAGAGCCCCAATTAATTTTTGAAATGTAGCTTTTCTCATTCACTGACATGAGCCCCCATTAACCATGTTTCCTTCATTAGTTAGAGGCTAGTGACTAACACCCCAAATATTTTTTAATAAAAAATCTTGACACAATAATACTAGAAATAATCCAAGAAAATTGTCCTGTAGTGATAGAATATGAGGGGAAAGGAGAAACAGAAAAAAAATACACTGATCAACACCTGAAGGAGATCCTTTGTGGAAAACACATAGGAACATTATTGCCAAATTTCAAAATCTCCAGATCAAAGAGAATATTTTGGAAGAAATAAGAAAAAAAAATTCAATTATGCTGGAGCTACAATTAAAATTATACAGGACTTAGCAGCAGCCACAATAAAAGACCACAGGTCTGGAATCATATCTACCAACAATCAAAAGAACTAGGTCTGTGGCCAAAACTATCATTTTCTGCAAAACTATCCTTAATATTAAATGGAAAAAAATGGACATTCAAAAAACTTGCAGATTTTCAGGACTGTCTATCAAGCAAACCTGAACTTAATAGAAAATTTAACATACAAGAGTTAATATTAAAGATAAATTTCAATGAACTAAAAATGAATAAATTGTTTACGGGTTTTTTTCATGAAAAATTTATAGCATATGTTTAAGATTGATATCAACAATACTACAGCTCAAAAGAAAGATTGGGACAGAGTTAAGGTAAAAAAAAATTAGTAATTGTGTCATACAAATGAGGCACAGAGGAAGAATAGACACAGGAGCATTAGAGACCAATCACTTTGGTCTGGGGCACAATCACCACCCTTTATTGAATTAAAAATTAGCCCTCAATCTCCCTAGTCTCAAACCAAAGAAGGCTAATAAAAAGTGACTCTGAACCCCAAACCTTTGCTAAACTTCCTTTCCGGATTTGACCTTCTGGGAAGCTGTTTCTCAGTGTAAACCCATCTTTGCCAAAATCTACTTTTGCTAAATTCTTTTAGGAAGAACCCCCTGAGAAGTTATTTCGCAGTGTAATAAACCCATTTTTTTTGCCTAAAAAAATCTCACCTGCATTAGAGACTGTGAATTCTTTTGTGAAAAATCTGTGACACCGACCTGGGGATCTCTCACCCCTTCTTTCTCACACCTCAACACTATGAAGGGTATAGCATCCTCCAAAATCTATAAAGAAATAAGGGGGGAGGGATGGGTGGACAGGGAAGCAAAGGATGAAGGAAAAAGATAAGAGGAGGGATCCATGGGTGGGAAGAGATTAAATGAGAGCAAGGCAAGTTAGGAGCAGAATTAAAGCAAAGGGTCAGCAGGGATAGGAAAGATATGTGTGTGTCTATGTGTGGGGGTATGTATGTGTATGTATATATAAATATATCCTTTCTTAACTATAGCCTACTTGTACAAGGTTGTATGTTCCGTGTCTTGGTGAACGTCCAGGTCTTATATGACCAGCAAAGCCTGGTCACCTGAATAGCGAAGTCTGTGAGCAATGAGGGACAAGAGCCAAGATGGTGAAAGGCTCTGTTTATTGCAAAGCCTTTTTTTTGTAACTTTGGTACATTCCTTTAGCTCCTTTAAGATAAGGTGAGCCTACTTTATTTTTTTTATTATTTAATAAAGCTTTTTATTTGCAAAACATATGAGTGACTTTTCAACATTGACCTTTGCAAAAAAAAACTTTTTTTTCCAAAGCTTTTCCTTTCCCTCCCCCCGCCCCCCACCCCTAGATGACAGGTAATCTAATACATGCTAGATAGGATAAATTATATGACAAATACAATACATATATACATATCTATACAGTTATCTTACTGCACAAGAAACATCAGATCTAGAAAGAGAAGAAGAAAAAAAACAACCTAAGAAGGAAAACAGAATGCATGGAAATATTCACAGAAAGCGTTAAAATGCTGTGTTGTGGTTCACTCTCAGTTCCCACAGGCCTCTCTCTGGATGTATATGACTATCTTCATCTCTGAACAATAGGAACTGGCTTGAATCACATCATTGTTGAAGAGAACCATGTCCATCAAAATTGATCATCGTATAGTTTTGTTGCTGTGTATAATGTTCTCCTGGTTCTGCTGATTTCACTCAGCATCAGTTCATGCAAGTCTCTCCAATCCTCTCTGAAATCCTCCTGTTGGTCATTTCTTACAGAACAATAGTATTCCATAACATTCATATACCATAATTTATTCAGCCATTCTCCAATTGATGGGCATCTTTTCAATTTCCAGTTTCTTGCCACTACAAAAAGGGCTGCCACAAACATTTTTGCACATGTGGGTCCCTTTCCCTCCTTCAAAATCTCTTTGGGATATAGGCCCAGTAGAAACACTGCTGGGTCAAAGGGTATGCACTGTTTGATAACTCTTTGAGCATAGCTCCAAATTGCTCTCCAGAATGGTTGGATCCGTTCACAGTTCCACCAACAATGTATCAGTGTCCCAGTTTTCCCACATCCCCTCCAACAGCTATCATTATCATTTCCTGTCATTTTAGCCAATCTGACAGGTGTGTAGTGGTATCTCAGAGTTCTCTTAATTTTCATTTCTCTGATCAATAGTGACTTGGAGCACCTTTTCATGTGACCGGAAATAGTTTCAATTTCTTCGTCTGAAAATTGTCTGTTCATATCTTTTGACCATTTATCCATTGGAGAATGGCTTGAATTCTTATATATTTGAGTCAATTCTCGATATATTTTAGAAATGAGGCCTTTCTCAGAACCTTTGGATGTAAAAATATTTTCCCAGTTTACTGCTACCCTTCTAATCTTGTCTGCATTCATTTTGTTTGTACAAAAACTTTTCAACTTGATATAGTCAAACTTATCTATTTTGTGATTAATGATGACCTCTAGTTCTTCTTTGGTCACAAATTCCTTCCCCCTCCACAGGTCTGAGAGGTAAACCATCCTACATTGTTCTAATTTGTTTATAATATCATTCTTTATGCCTAGATCATGAATCCATTTTGACCTTATCTTGGTATATGGTGTTAGGTGTGGGTCAATGCCTAGTTTCTTCCAGACTAGTTTCCAATTATCCCAGCAGTTTTTGTCAAATAGTGAGTTTTTATCCCAAAAACTGGGGTCTTTGGGTTTATCGAACACTAGATTACAATTGTCATTGAGTATTTTGTTCTGTGAACCTAACCTATTCCACTGATCCACTACTCTATTTCTTATCCAGTACCAAATGGTTTTGGTGACCACTGCTTTATAATATAGTTTTAGATCTGGTGCAGCTAGGCCACCCTCATTTGCATTTCTTTTCATTAATTCCCTTGAAATTCTTGACCTTTTGTTTTTCCAGATGAATTTTGTCATTATTTTTTCTAGTTCAGTTAAATAATCTCTTGGGAGTTTGATTGGTATAGCACTAAATAGATAGATTAGTTTAGGTACTATTGCCATCTTTATTATATTCGCTCGACCTATCCAAGAGCACTTGATGTTTTTCCAATTGTTTAGATCTGACTTTATTTGTGTGGAGAGTGTTTTGTAGTTTTGCTCATATAGAGCCTGACTTTCCCTTGGCAGATATATTCCCAAATATTTTATACTATCGATAGTTATTTTGAATGGAATTTCTCTTTGTATCTCTTGCTGTTGCATTTTGTTGGTGATGTATAAAAATGCTGATGATTTATGTGGATTTATTTTGTATCCTGCAACTTTGCTAAAGTTGTGGATTAATTCTAATAGTTTTTTAGTTGATTCTCTAGGGTTCTCTAAGTAGACCATCATATCATCTGCAAAGAGTGATAATTTGGTTTCCTCATGACCTACTCTAATTCCTTTAATCTCTTTTTCTTGTCTTATTGCCAAGGCTAGCATTTCTAATACAATATTGAACAGTAATGGTGATAGTGGACAACCTTGTTTCACCCCTGATCTTATTGGGAATGGTTCCAGTTTATCACCATTACATATGATGCGAGCTGATGGTTTTAAATAGATGCTACTGACTATTTTAAGGAAAAGTCCATTAATTCCTATACTCTCTAATGTTTTTAATAGGAATGGATGTTGAATTTTATCAAATGCTTTTTCTGCATCTATTGAGATTATCATATGGTTTTTGTTAGTTTGGTTATTAATATAGTCAATTATGTTAATAGTTTTCCTAATATTGAACCATCCCTGCATTCCTGGTATAAATCCTACTTGGTCATGGTGTATTATTCTAGGAATGATTTTCTGTAATCTCTTTGCTAATATTTTATTTAAGATTTTTGCATCAATATTCATTAAGGAGATTGGTCTATAATTTTCTTTCTCTGTTTTTGTTTTACCTGGTTTAGGTATCAGTACCATGTCTGTATCATAAAAAGAGTTTGGTAGGAGTCCTTCATTCCCTATTTTTTCGAATAGTTTATATAATATTGGAGTTAACTGTTCTTTAAATGTTTGGTAGAATTCACATGTAAATCCATCTGGTCCTGGGGATTTTTTCTTAGGGAGTTGATTAATGACTTGTTCAGGTGAGCCTACTTTAGCCTATAGTAACTAACTGCTCCCTAATAAGGAGATCCTTTTCTATAACAGAAAGCTACACATAAGTATAGAGAGTGCATTCCTTTCTTAATAAAGTCTACATGATATACGGGTATTGTTCTCCTCTATGGATCTGGAACACCACCCCTTGCTGCTGGAACTTGCCACATTGCCCCTTGGGCGGGGGCCCAGGAGCTGGTATGTTGTTGCTTGGGTAAGACCCCCTTTCACCCTAAATACCATCTTGTTCACCCATGCACAGATTGTCCTCAGTTTACCTAAGTTGCATCTCATGCAATGTCCAAGGCTGGTGGGGTGTTGGCAAGTTTTCACATTACAGTTATGGGGTGGATGAAAAGGGGAAAAAAGAATAAAATTTAAAAAGATATGCAACAAACAACTAAAGAACAATTTACAAGGAATTAAAGAAAAGATGGACACTCATGGATATAATTTCTTCTACTAATACATATATATATATTCATATACTTCCTTGAATTGATATTTGTTGTTAAAATTTTGAATCCTTCCTGATATTCTGCTGGGCACATGATAATGTTCTCTTTTGTTTTGTTTCATTTTGTTTTGTGTATCTTTTTCTGTTTTTTTTTTGTTTTTCTTATTGTTTCTTCAAATAAAATAAATTTAGAAAAAAACAAAGGGATTTTTATTTCAAAGATATAATAAGAACATAAATAAAAATATTTTTCTTAATAAGAAGATCCTTTCCCATCTTTGTCTTTGCAGGGGTAAGCTCAAAATTTAGCATGGTTCCTACAAAGCATTATTCCCAGCAAATTCATGTTGAGATGTGGCAAAGCTACTGGATCAATCCTACTGTTAGGGCAAATATTGTAGAGTCACTTCTTGTTCCTCAAGGGATTGAGGTTAGGTTGGCCTGGATCATGACCCTCACATTCTTGAGATTCATTCTGATGAACAAATTTCTTTTTTCCTATAGTCCAGCTACTGTGAGCTCTCCTAAAAACAAAAGAAGCAAAAAGCTGATCCTAACATTTTTGAAAGACTTTAAATGCTCAGGCCATACTATTAATCAAAAAGTTCTTTATCAAAATACATAATTAGGTAACCAGAGCCAGTTACACAATGTTTTCCATGCTCCAGTATCTCTCCAAGATACTTTCCCTTCCAAGTCATCACTAGTTCCACAGAAGCCCTCCCTCTAGGGTTCTCCTGAGGTTGCATCAATTACACAAGCTTTGGAGATGGAGGGGAGAGACTGCATAGACTTCCATTACAATTATAAGAAAATGGGCACTTGTTCTAGAAACAGTGAAAACAATTCAACTGAAGACTAAATAGAAAAGCATGGAAAAAATTGGCAAAGGTAGATTAGAGTTGTATTGTAAATAGTTCTGAGTGTCAAGCTAAGGAGACTACTTTATTTCGTTAATATAAATCACAAACCCGCTATACAACTTGGCAAATGCACTTGGACAGTTGATGTGGATAAGAAATTCAAAGGAAGAATGATGGTGTCATTGACACCTTCCTTCCTGATGGAGGAAACCTGGGGAAAGGAACAGTCTTTTGGAGAAAAACTGCCAAGCTCAGTTGTGAGCATGCTGAATTTGAATTATCAGGAGATACATATGTAGATGTTCAGTAGATAGTTGGTAATGCAAGTCTGAATCTTGACCAAAAAGTCAACACTGGAGATAAGTAATTAAGAAATTATCCACATAGAAGTGATCATTGAAACTATAGAACTGAATGAAATCAGCTAAGAAAAGGAGAAAAAGGAAAAGGAAGAGATACCAACAAAAAAAGCAATTAAGGAAGGCCTGATCATCTTATTTTCCTACTCAATTAACCCCTATTTCTCCTTGTTGCCTCTAAGATAAGATATAAACCCTCATGTGGCTTTTAAAGCCTTTCCCTGGAACCCAACCAATCTCTCTAGTCTCCTTGTATTTTACTCCCCTTCCCTTGCACTATGATTTAGCCATTCAGGCCTTGCCTGAATACACCGTTATATCTTCCATCTCACCACCTTTGTATTCCCTCTTCAGAGGGAGTTTCCTTAAGTTTCCTCATGCAGCTCTCACATTTTCTACATGTTGCCTCAGCGTCTAGTTCCTTCCTTCTCAAACTCCCTCGAATTTATTTTGTACTTTGTGGCACGTATTGATTTCATATACATTTACATAAAGAGGCCATGGTGACTGTTTATTACTTGGTTGTTGTATTCTCTCTTTGTAGAATATACTGAAGTGATGGCTTCTGAGAATCATGATAGAAGTAAGAAAAGTGTCTTAAAGGTACTGCAGATATTACCTAACTGATTCTGGTTGACTAATCTCATGGAGAAAGGGAGAATCTTTTCAAAAAGACCTGCTAACCTCAATTCATTTTTCTTTGCTTCATTTGCTTGATTGGATTTATTTGTCAGCTCTTCCCACAGCACTGGAGAAGACACTAAGCTACAATTCTCTCCTTCTGAGGTCTTGCGGTCCCAAGAAACAGGCTGAGTTCTGTCTGGATCTTTTGTTTTTTTTCTTATGGATTCTAGTGGAAGGAGTAAAGACTGTATGATCTCCTTAGTTCAAAAGACCCGGAGGGCACTTTGATGTTCTATGCTGGGTTTTACAACCCGCTCAGCATCTGTGTCCCAAGGAGCAAGGAGTGACCTCCAAAACACAGAACAATGAATGCATAAAGAAGGACCCATCTGGCAGTTACGCTACCTTTCCATGTAAACTTGATGGGCCCAAGGCTACATAAGAACTGAGTTAAGTTCCTCCCCCAAAGATGGTTTGGGGAGAGTATAATGTCATATTTCTGGGGAAAATTTGCATTCTGTTCTTGAAATAAATATATTTTTGTAAAAGCTAACCAATATTAAGTGGTTAAATGGATCTACAGTGAGTAGTGCTGGCAAGGGAAGCAGACCCAGAGGGGAGCTTATAGTAATGATGTTCAAGAACAGATGGGGGTTGATGTAGTCACCTGGCAAGGTTGGGAGAGCAAAGATGAGGTGCAAAAATTGTGAAGAATCACAATGAGGCATATATTTTATTAACAAGCAAAGGTCTCAAACAAAACCCAGTTATGATTTTGTGCTATATTTTGGGAAGGGGAAATTTTGATAGACAGAAGGAGGGGGGAGAAACTGGGAGAGTTGTTTTAACAAATGGTTGGGGAGATGTTTTGCTTAAAGGATAAGATTAGGGAGAAGTGGGGAAGGATGCTTGAAGAATAACATTCAAGGAGAAGTAGGGAGAGATCATAGATACTTGAAGGACAAAAACAAAGTTTGGAAAATCAAAGTAGGGAAATTTAGGAAAAACGAAGTTTGGAAAAACAAAGTAAATTTGAGAAAACAAAGTCAGAGGAAATTTGGAAAATCGGGAGATTTGGAGGAGCAATTTCAGAATGGATTAGGGAATTTTGATCTTAGGTAGAGAGCATGCTGGCTTGAGTTCCCATCAGGGGCAACTAGACATAACATCAAGGGGAGAATCAGAGTCTCAAGCAGCATCATGAGAGGAGTTACTGAATAATTCTAACTAACCAAAGGTGGAAAAAGATGTAGCTAAAGTTGACTAGGTTTTGGGAAGGAGCCTTCCTTTCACCATATGGTTACCTGACCAGAATTTATTCCAGATAGTTCAGTCATTCTGTATCTTGAAGGCACTTCCTTCCTACATCATGATTCTTCTGTGAACAAGCTTCTCAGTATCCTCCTAGAACAGAAAATGTATCCCAGGAGCAGGCTAACAAGATTTGCAAAATCCTGGAATTCTCTTTTCATTTACATATGCATATGTAGTCTTCCCTAATTAGAATATAATCTTTTTGAGGGCAGGGACTATGTCATTTTCATTTTCAGATACTGGCAAAGTGCCTGGCTCATAGTAAATACTTGTTAATTGTTTGTTGATTAACTGACTTGTGGCTAGTAAAAATCTGAGAAATAAATTTTCTGGGTAGTAAAAATAAATTTATTAACTCAGATGACCAACAATCAATTAATTGATTGATGATCAGCGGCTTCTCTTGTTTACCAAAGACAAGAAAAGGAAACTCTGAAACACCTTAAACTGGGAGTGTATCTTCTGGACAAGGAATTGCCCTGACAAGTGAAACTTAATTTTGATGGGCCGATAGTTAATAAGGAGGTGGGTTGAGTCCTCAGTATCTCCTGATGAGAATGTGGCTTGACTGTGAGACTTCACAACCTCCCACAATCTAGGCAGGAGAAGCCATTTTGGCTGGACCTCTCTGGTTAGTTTTCTCCTTCATGAACCAGGTTAGCCCAAAAGCTAATAAAGGTACCAAAGTCATACTCTAGGGTAGCAAGAACCAGGTCCAGGTAGCTTTTGTTTATGGGATAAACAAAAGCCAGATTCTGATTTGGATGGGGCCCAGCCCAAACTAGTTACTGAGCAGGTGCTTTGGGGGCTTATAATAATCATATCAAGACCTCATTCTTGAAAAGACCAGTCCTGAGACTTCAGAAACTGGTCTTTTCAAGAATGAGGTCTTGACAAAATATAAAGAAAAGGAATGGATCACAAACTAATGATTATTAACATAATAGTTTAATATTAATCTATCTCAGACTGATTATTGATTGTAAAAGTAGAATATGGGATAAACTGAGTGAAAATCTCTAACGGAATGTGGTTTTGAACTATGCCCTAATTGTGACTTGAGAATAAGTTAAACTATAATTAAAAAGCTGCAGGTGTTCAATTGTCTTGGATAAACATTTCCCCTACTGTTTCCCACCACGTCTTAATTATCAGTTAAGTGCTTCTTTTAAAGATGAAGATGACTTGTGAAATTCAGGTAACAAAATATCTACTTGTATAACAGTTTTCTAGGAAAATTTAAATTAGGCGTTTGTTATTTACTAATATTCTTCTGTTTCTGGAAAAGACTTCTGTATTTAAAGTGTTCAGGGTCAGAGTGGGGTCTTCTGATCTATTTAATTTTTTGTTTTACAGTTTGTGCTTTGCACTCCTTTGCAGATGACATCTTGTGTATTAGGAGTTGCCCTTTCTTGCAAGATTATAATAAATCCCTTTTTTCTTTTTCTTACCTTGAGAATCTCTGATTGTTTTTGTAGTCACTACTGTCCTACACAGTAGGAAAAATGAGTGGTTGTTAAGCATAAAGTATTATTTTTGGGAGCCTGTCAATGAAAGAGAGGAAAGAGTAGCTTGAGGGTATATCAGTATTTTAAAAGAAGGTGAAGTTTTTGCTTTGATCAGCTTATTTTTATTTTGTTTATGTTTTCAAGATAAGGGAAATTTGAGAATTTTCATATCCATCCCACCTCCCAAAGGGAGAGAAGTGATGGGGCATTTTTCTTAGAGAAATCTAGAAGGAGTAAGAATAAAAGTACAGATGGAAGGGTTAACTTTGGCAAGGAGGACCATTTCATTTTCTGAGAACAAAAGGTAGGATAGAGTAAATAGATATACAAAGAAATTTTAACATGAGGAGTAACTCCCTTAGATATGCTCCTTCTCCATAAAATAGCCTTCAGATTATCTGTGGACAACTAGGAGTTGTTTGGAAGCTTAAGAAAAGAAGAAAAAATATAGAACAGATATTGTGGAGGGATATGATAAAGTGACAAATGATTTAAAAGATTCAGGTCCTTTAAAAGAGAAATAAGAGGGAAAAATGAAACTATTACCTATTAAATTTTTAATTAAGTTAATAAAGATTATCTTTAAGCTATTAGCAAGAATTTTTCTGACAAAGATTAATTTTTAACAATGGAAAATTTTTTAATCATCTCCTAAATGTATGTGGAATTATCACTTATCAATAACTAAGCACTTCTTGCGCAAGGCTTTATGCAAAGGAATGAGTCAAAAGGATTTTTTTTTTTCGATTGAGTAAAGTTTCTGTTTGACTAATAAATTTTATTTAATCTTGGATTGGCAAGAAGGACTTTGTGTAAATTCACTTAGAACTGTGGCATGGTGAATAGAAAGTTAATTTTGAAAGAAATAAGACCATGGTTCAAATCTCACCTCCCATCATATAGCAGCTGTATAATTCTGGGGAAATCATCTAGTGTTTACGAGCTCTAGGCATCTCACTAAGACTAAGTTATAGAGAAGGTACCAACTGCCTAAGTAGAGAGAGAGTTTTCTCATCTAGTAATTCCCTGTATAGATCTTTATTCTTTATAAGCTTAGTAGCTCAATCTGAATATTAGGAGAACAATGAGACAGCATAACACCTTGGAAAGAGCACTGGTTTTTTAGAGTCAGAAAATTTGGTTTTAATATCTGTGTTATTCCATAGGTGGAAATAGCAATCTTTCTATGCCTTAATACATGGCTTTCATTATTTGCTATGGCTCAAAAGAAAACCAAAAGTTGTCAGATAGCCAATCTCATAGCAACAGACAATGACAAATACAAATGGCTTATAATATAATGCTTGTTAACCAAATGAATTTTAATTAAGCTTCTCCTTGTATGAAAGACACAAAGACTGCCTTTGATCTTTCCATCCTGGTCAAACCTGTCAGAGAACTTGGCCACAGGATAGCTCTCAGGATCCCAAAGGGTGATTCAAGGCAGACTTTCACTTTGGACAATTCTTATCGTTAGGTATCTTAAGTTCTTCACAACTTATTTCCATTATTGTTGTTTGTCTTTCATTCTAAAAGAGAACCATGTCATCAGGGAAGTGATGTCATGACTTGTAAGTGAATTGAATTTAAGTGAGGGAGAGCTAGGCAAAGTTACCTGCCTCACTTTTCCCTCCAGAGCCATCCGGATCCAGTATCCAGATATAGATCAAGAAGATTGGAAATGGCCCTGGATGAAATGGGAGACCTTGGCCTTTTCAAAGATACATTTTCAGACTAATTACATATTAATGACCCTCATGTATCCTACAGTCCAGTCCAATAGGCTTTGTTGCCACTTGTTGCCCAAAAAAATTCTATCTCCCATCTCCATGTATAGTTTTTAAGTATTACAAGGCTACTATACCCCATGTATGCATGAGATTCTTATTTCTTTTGAACAAAGTTTAAGTTCCTTATATTTATATCATGGATCGTGTTCCACCAAATCTCCACCAAGTTTGATCTCTTATGAGATCAAATTTATTTCCTTGAATTAGTATATCTTGCTCCTTACCCATGCTTCTTTTATTTTTATATAAACATGTTATGTAATAGATGTTATTTTTTTTGTTCCTGTCTTTATTTTTTCTTCCTTGTGAACTGCTAGATGCCTTGGATATTATTCTATTGTATTATTCTAACTTGTTACTATATTCTACTCTCTCAGTTGAGGATTTCGAGTCAATTTTGTACAACAAAAGAGAATTGAGGCCATTCACTGATAACTCCTTCTTCTTCCCCTCTATATCTCATATCACTCAGACATCCTTCATCTCTATCTCCTGCATAAAACATTTCTGAAAAAGGTGACCCTTCTTGCCAAGCAAACTCTCTCTCTCTCTCTCTCTCTCTCTCTCTCTCTCTCTCTCTCTCTCTCTCTCTCTCTCTTGCTCTGTCTCTCTGTCTCTCTCTATTTCTCTCTCTGTGTCTCTCTGTCTCTCTCTTTCTGTTTCTCTCTGTGTCTCTGTCTTTCTCTTTTCTATCTACTAGCACTTTCCTGCTACCTAAAACTATGCCTGTGTCTTCCCCCTCCTCATCTCTCTTCACATTTGAGATTAAATTTCTTGAGAAAACCACTTACAAATGTAGTCTTCACTTTATCTCCTTTTATCAATAAATTGGTTCTTGAAATAAAAACAAAAGGAGACTGTCAACCTTATACTGAGTGATAGTTTCTTGGATGGAAAGAAGGAGTTCAGACTACTGGAGCTCTGTTGAACACAGAGAGTTCAGCGGCGATTTTTCTTAGAGACCTCACGGGTTAGCCACGAAAGGTGAGAGATTAAGGGAAATCAATACATGGTAGAAAAAAAGACTACAATTTTCCCTATGTACCAGTATTAGCTTTGGTAAATGCCAGGAACATTCTCTCCTGCAAATGAATACTATCCTGGATGATGTAGGAGGAATATTAGACCAAGAGAATAATGGTTGGTCACCAGAATCAATTCATTTGTCAATGGAGAATTTGGTACACAAAGAAAAACTATAGTCCTTTGTTTTATAGGCACTGAAAAGTTAAAGTACTATATGTGTGGAGATAAATTTTAAATGTGGATAATTCATTGATATATTCTGAGTAGTACCAAAAATAAGTTTTGTTTTTATTTTTTGGCTAGAGATGACTTTAACATGTACTATTTAGTCAGGGAAGAAAATGCATATATGGAAGCTCTATTTGGAAGACCATATGGCACCAAAAATGTGGTGTCACTATGGAAGGAGTGACCCAGCCCTAACCCTAACCCAAATGATGACCACTCTTGGTCCAGAGAACAGTTGATAAAGCATATCTTTATTATAGTTTTCTCATCCATAAAATGAATCGGAGGAGGAAATGGCAATCTAATATCTTTGCCAAAAAAAAGCCCAAATGAGTAGGACATGACTGATCAATTATATATGTTTATATGTACATATATACCTAAATATACAAACTTTTAAAAAACATATGTGTACACAAAATTGTTTATATGGATATATGTGTATACATATAAATCTATTTTATATCTAGATTTATGTCTATCTGTTTTTCAATATGCCTTAAAAAATAGCCCAAGTACTTTTGGGGAGCGATGGTTTCATCTAGCTTCAAAACAAGTAGCCTCTGTTTGACCCAAGTCTGGTGTCCATAGTCTTTTCCTTTGGTTTCTGTTAAAAGGTCAGTTCTTGATAGAAGTGGAACAACAATGGCTGAGAAAAGACAGAGACTCACCTGAGCTCTCCCTGAAACTCCTCTGAACCCCTTAAATAATGTCATCAAACAATTTCAAGTGGCAGAACCCACAAAAAGATGGGGTAAAATAATTTTTCAGCTGGTAACTTAGAAGGTCTGTCGTGCCTGGGTGAGAATGTACCATAATCTAGTACATGCTGTGCCAGTACAGACTGGGCCCCAGTAAACCAGGAGCCACTGAATCAGAAGTTAAGACACTAATGCATTGTTGGTAGAGTTGTGATCTTATTCAACCATTCTTCAGGTGAAACTATGCCCAAAGAGCAATAAAAACCAGACAATTTTTTAAACCTAGCAATACCACTGCTAAATCTGTATCCCAAAAGGAGATTTAAAAAACACAAAGAAAAAGGACCTTTATATACAAAAATATTTATATTGGCTCTTTTCTGATGGCAAATAATTGGAAATTAGCAGAATGCCCAACAACTGGGGAATGGCTCAGCAAATTGCAGTATGTGGCTGTGATGAAATACTAATGTGTTATAAGAAATGATGAGCAGGATCCTCTTAGAAAAACCTGGAAAAACTTCCATGAGCTGATGCAAAATGAAAGGTATTGTGAAATGATAAGATGATCAGCTTTGAATGACTTAGCTCTTTTCATCAATGCAATGGTCCAAGACAGCTCAAAGACATGATGAAAAAGAACTGATCATGTCTAAATACCGATTGAAGTATATATATTTTTTTACTTTATTTTTGAGGTCTTTTTTAATCTATGTTTTCTTTTAACACTGTGACTAATATGGAAATAATGTTTTATATAACTTACATGTATCACCTATATCAAACTGTTTGCCTTCTCAATGAGGGAAAGCAAGAAGGGAGAGAATTTGGAACTCAAAGTTCTACAAATGAATGTTAAAAATTTGTTTTTACATGTAATTAGAGGAAAATAAAATACTAAATAAAAAAATAAAGGTGAGCTTTTGGTCTTTCAGCCTTTGAACTTCAGCGAAGTGAGTGAGCAAAAATAGGATAGACTTGTCATTAGCAGGATAAAGGGAACTGGCCCATCTGCCTATCCTTGACTTATAACCTACATTAGAAATTTCATGATAATGCAAAGATTTTCAGGCTCTACTAGGATCTAAATCATTTAAAAGAAGGATGTGGGCCCAAGTTCTAGAATTATTCACTTCCATTTTCATAGCAGCATTCACAAAGAGTCATCTCTTACTGTTCCTTTCAGGGAATCTCATAGGACAGTAAAGTCAAGTTCCATTACACTTGTAACAGTCAAACGTCAAAGGTCTGTAATACCAGGAAGCTAATGCTGTGAAACCATAGAGTATAGGAGGGGGCCATAGACAAGGGGGCTAGAAGGGTTGTGTTAAAATCAAGATGTGTCAGTCTCTCAGATGCCTTGTCAAAGGAGGGTTAATGCAATATATTGAGGTTTTCTATAGCATTTTCCTCATTTTCCTTCTCTGAAGAAAGGCAAGCAAGGCTAGAGATGAGAAAGCAAAGGTTGAGGAAAGATAAGGGATTTTGCTCAAGGCTATACAACAAGTGGCAGTCAGAACATGAATTCAGGTTCTCCAAAAGCCTTTCCACTGAACCATGATGCTTTTGATAAATTTTGCAAGTTTATGATTCATGTGTAAATTTAGAAACAATTCATCAAGGACTCTTATGACATTTTAATGACAACAGGAACATTTTTTACTGGTAACCACAATCCTGAGACAGCACATTAGAGAACTAACCTTACAATGCGACCATGGGAGGGAGAGAGGAGAGTCAAGCTCTGACGCCTATTAAGTATATCCCTGAAAAAGCCATTTACGCACAGCTAGGTGGCATAATGGATAGAGCACCAACTCTGAAGTTAGGAGGACCTGAGTTCAAATCCAGCCTCAGATAATTGACACTTACTAGCTGTGTGATCCTGGAAATCTCCCAGGATTAACCCCAATCACACACACACAGAGAGAGAGAGAGAGAGAGAGAGAGAGAGAGAGAGAGAGAGAGAGAGGGAGAGAGAGAGAGGGAGAGAGAGAGAGAGAAGCCATTTAACCTATCAAGTGGCCCAATCAACTTGATAAGACTATAAATTGTAGAGCAGATGCCAATCTGCTATTGGTAGAGGAAGATTGTTTTTTAATTAAAGCTTTTTATTTGCAAAACATATGTATGGGTAATCCTTCAACATTGACCCTTACAAAGCTTTCCATTACAAATTTTCCCCCCTAGTCCCCACCCCTCCCCTAGATGGCAGGAAGTCTACTACATGTTAATTATGTTAAAATACTTGACAAATTGAATATATATATACATATTTTTACAGTTATCTTGCTGTGCAAAATAATCGGATTTACAAAAAAAACTGAGAAGGAAAACATAATGCAAGCAGACATCAATCGAGAGCATGAAAATGTTATGTTGTGGTCCACATTTCACATCCCTCTCTCTAGGTGTATATGGCTTTTTTCACTGAACAATTGAAACTGGTTTGAAACATTTCATTGTTGAAGAGACCCATGTCCAGAATCGATCATCATATAGTCTTGTTGTTGCCGTAAACATTGATCTGGTTCTGCTCATTTCGCTCAGCATAAGTTCATGCAAGTCTCTCCAGGCCTCTCTGAAATCGTCCTGCTGGTCGTTTCTTACAGAGCAATAATATTCCATAACATTCATATACCATAATTTATTCAGCCACTCTCCAATTGATGGGTATCCATTCAGTTTCCAGTTACTAGCCACTACAAAAAGGGCTGCCACAAACATTTTTGCACATGTGGGTCCCTTTCCCTCCTCTAAGATCTCTTTGGGATATAAGCCCAATAGAAACACTGCTGGGTCAAAGGGTATGCACAGTTTGATAACTTTTTGAGCATAGCTCCAAATTGCTCTCCAAAATGGTTGGGTCTGTTCACAGTTCCACCAACAATATATCAGTGTCCCAGTTTTCCCACATCCCCTCCAACATTCGGTGCTATCTTTTCCTGTCATCTTAGCCAATCTGACAGGTGTGTAGTGGTACCTCAGATTTGTCTTAATTTGCATTTCTCTGATCAATAGTGATTTGGAGCACCTTTTCATATGACTAGAAAAAGTTTTAATTTCATTATCTGAAAATTATCTGTTCATATCCTTTGACTATCGATTGGAGAGTGGCTTGAATTCTTATAAATATGAGACAATTTAGAGGAAGATTTCTTACCAGGAGTTCCTTTTACTAACAGAATATCATATGGGAACTTCTGCATTTCCTCTCCCCTACAAAAAAACACACTAAAATATTAATGACTATATATGAATCTTTTAAATCTGTTTTAAATTTATTTTTGAGTTCTAGTTACTTTTGAGTATTATAACCTATATTTTTAGTTAAGTGAGATAATGATTTTAGCATATAATACAGGCCAAAGTGAAAATAATAATAGCTAAGCATCTTTAAGATTTCCCTGAGGGCAGCAAAAGCTGTTATGTGTCATGTAACTGTGTTTTTAGCATTTTGGAGGAGTGAGCAATTCTAGTGTATAATATCTTTTCCCTGGCTTTTCTAGAGTACAGAGTACAGTAATTCTATCTGTACACCCTATAGCCCACCTAACAAGACATTTTAGAAACATTTATCTAGATATTATTTGCTATGATCAGTAAGTTACAGGAGTGGTCATGCTGATGATTTTGTAAGCCTATGAGATTGGGATTTCAGATTGAAAGGAAAGAAAGCTTATAGGAAAACAAATTTTTCTTGTTTCCCCAGAGCAGAGATTTGGATCTAATTTATTAGTAATTAACAAAAGCAATTTTGCATTTTGAATACTTTCTGAGGAAGTTACTATTCATGCCTTTGAGCTCAGTAAAAGAATTAATCAAGTAATAAGCTAGTGGAAGGCTAAAGGGGTAAAGAGTAGGGAGTAGGACAGAGAAGAGCTTGATAGGAGTTCCTGAGAATGAGTTGAGTATTGATTAGTTATATCCCACTCTTCATGACTCCCTTGAGAGTTTTTGTGACAAAGATACTGAAGTGGCTTGCCATTTTCTTCTCCAATGAATTAAGGGAAACTGAGATTATGTGACTTGTTCAAGGTCATATCACTAGTGATCTAGATCTTCCTGACTCGGGGACCTATCCTCTATCCATCAAGCCACTTGCTGCCTTATTACATCACACCTTGATATATTTATATCCATTCCTTCACTCATTGAATTGGTGTAAATAGGTTAGTAAAAACACTGCTACACCCTTATTTTGATGGATCAGATATTTTCTCTAATTTAAGGCATTCCCTAAAATGGATCAGATCACCACCCCCACATTCATTTTCATCCTGTGCAATTCTGATCCATGACACCTGATTTTGCACAGATCTGCCTATTGTTGGAGGTCTTTCACTAAATATTTTAATTTTGCACAGAAAATGGAGCATATAAGTTATACATTGGTGATTGCTCGCTCTTGTGATATGACTAGTTCCTCTCCCTTTCCAATTATTCAACTTTCTGATAGCCCTTACTATTTCGATGGCAACACTCTATTGTATATTGATGCTTCCACTTTGCATCCCTCCTTTTGACCTTTTAGTAAACTTTAATTCCTTTGAATTTCAGTGAAGAACAGACTCAATGGATCATAGATGTAGAACTTGCGGGGACCTCAGAGGTCATATAATCTAAACCCCTCTTTTTATAGCTGAGAGCAGCAAGGTTTGGGGATTTTAACTCATGGCTTCTGATTCAAGAACCAGTCCTAAATTTCACTAAACCTTATTGTCTTTAAAATCATGTTTTAAATTGGAAAGCACTCTGGTAATACATGCTCTGATATCTGGTTTCCTCAACACATTGAGACAATCTACTGTATACTGGCACAGGTCTGAAATGTGAGTCTGGTAGGAATCAGGGAGTGAAGGATGTCATACCTACAACAATAAGAGTCTTGCACTCTCTTTCACTTATTCTTTGAGCCTTGCGTGCTCCACACAAAGCCAAAAATATCATAGTTGTCTAGGACAGCCAAGGATATAATTGTCGGGAATAACCCACTCCTGGGAGCAATGGGAGTTCACAAAAGAACCTTGTTCTCCATGGAACATGGATAAATCAACATGGTTCTGAGTCATACCCTGTGCTGCATGGCCAAGTTCACAGAATGACAGCCTACAATCATGTTGATTCGTCTATACTATAATGAGTATTATCACTGATACCAGGAAAAGAATATCTTTAGGGAATAGTCTTCTGAGAACTATATCACCCAGAACCTGAGAACTATATCATCCAGAACCTGAGGCAGAATGATGTGAGCTCTCCCTTTACTAGGGCATGTCAAAGGAAGAATGGGGAAACCCATCAATCAAAGTGGTAAATTAGGACCATCTTTCACTACATATGATAATAGAAGTTAGAACATTTCAGTAGTCTTTGATAGGTACTAAAAACCCAGTCACAAATGTTGCCTCTCCATATTATGTATATTACTCTTGGACCATTTTTTGTAGCCCATCATAGTATCATTTAGTGCCACTCTGGAGTTGAACAGTTATGGACTTGGATAGGTGTGGATGGTCACTCGAGTGCAGAAGCATTCCAAGTAGTCCAGGCTGGTTCTTGATCCGATGGAAACTGGAGCAGGTGAGTCAATTCACATAGACTTCTGGAGTTCCAGTCTCTCTGTAACTCTCTCTCCAATATGGAAAGAGTGGCCAGGCAGACACTAAGCATTTATTAAGCACTTACTATGTACCAGAGAGGATCCTAAGCACTGGGGATACAAAAAAACAGAAAGACAGAACCTTAAGAAGTTTGCCCATGGGAAAATATAACATTATAGAGGAGCTAAAAGGGCATGTGGATAATGGAAGCTTAAATGAGATAATGTGTCAAGTGATTTGAAAACCCTAAAGTACCATATAAATGACAACTTTTATCGTATTAATTAGACCTGTCCATCCAGAACATTTTTTATTGTCAGAGGTCACCTCTTTCCAAGAGCAAGTCCAGAATGAGATACTTTCTTTCATCTAAGGGCCTGGGTATAAGGTATAATTATGCTCCACCTCTTAGCAATGAGAATCTGTGCAAATATCTGTATCCCATTATGTCCTTATTTCTTTCATCTTCCATTACATGACAAGAGAAGCTGGAACATTTCCGTAGCTCTTCATAGGTGCTAAAAATGCAGCCATAGGTATTGCTTCTCCATATTAATCAGCTGAACTAGGAAGTATGAGAATTCCTGTGAAGGTAGAGGTAGGTAGAGACTCAGTCATAAAAACAGGTTTATTATTGTTCAGTCATTTCTCAGTCATGGTTAATTCTTCAAAGATAATGGAATGGTTTGCCATTTCCCTCTCTGGCTCATTTTACAGATGAGAAAATCGGTGCTTGCAGGATTAAGTAACTAGTCCAGAATCATACTGTTAGTGTCTGAAGTCACCTAGCTGTCCCCAAAGAAATGCTTAGCTCTGAATTATTGAACTATTCACAAGACCCTATTTTCTAGAACTCTGAGGTCTGCTAAATTCAGAGCTGGTGAAATCTCATTCTGCTTCTGTCTCTTCCCTGAATCTTCATTTCTTAAATTTGTTTCCTTTCTGTTCATTCTTGTTTTTTATACATAATAGAGAACTGGCCATTAGGAACCCAAGCCTTCGAGTATACATATACACTCCCTTCCTGCTGTCAACCTACATGGATACAAATAAGCCTACTGCTATTAGTACTTTATAAAATATAATAGAATCCTCTGCCCCAGATTCAGAGCATACACAGCTTTTGTGACTATTTTATTGTCTTTTTACTGAATGCCCCCCCAAAAAAGCATTTTACCTAAGTGATGACCCAGAACTGAATATACACATAAAATACACAAACATGCAAAATCACTCTTTCTTTCCTTGTGGTGATTCAAGGAAAGAAATCCTGTAAGCCTCTGGGTGGGGTAAAAGAATGAGGCCATTTAGACTGCTAGGCAAATAAGAATGTATAAACCTGACTTTTCTTGATCTCTGGAGTGGTTTAATCGTTTCTGATCTTAGGCAAAGGAATAAGTGAAATGGAACAACCAGGTTGTTACCTTATGAGCTTAAAAAGATTGTAAGAAATTGGCTCAAAGAGGGAATAACATACACACTCCTTTGGGCAGAAATGTATCTTACCCTATACGAAAGTAGGAGGGGAAGAAGTTAAGAAAAGGAGCAGGGGCTGGTTGAAGGTGGTAGTCAGAAACAAAATATTATTGAGGACAAACAGGGCAAAAGGTGAAAGAGGAGGTAGGATTTATGAGGGAAGAGGGAAGAGGATAGAGGAAAAGACACAGCAATTGTAACTCTGAAAGGAAAATTCATAGCAATTTTCTCTAATAAAGACCTTATTTCTCAAATATATAGAGAACTGAATTAAATTTATAAAAATAAGAGCCATTCCTCAATTGATAAATGGTCAAAGGATAACAGCAGGCAATTTTCAGAAGTGATCAAAGTTATCTATTGTTGTTGTTAAGTCATGCTCAACTCTCCATAATTCCATGGACCATAGCATGCCCCTCTATCCTCCACTATCTTGTGTAGTCTGTACAAATTCATGTTCATTATGACATCCATCTCATCATTACCATGACTTTTTCCTTTTGCCTTCAGTTTTTTCCAATATCAGGGTCTTTTCCAGTGAGCTCCATCCCATTATGTGGCCAGATTATTAAAGCTTCAGCTTTAGTATTTGACCTTCCAGTGAATAGTCTGAGTCAATTTCTTTAATTGTTGACTGATTTGATCTCCTTGTTCCCAGTGACTACAGAAAGTCTTCTCCAGCAACAAAATTCAAAAGCATCAATTCTACAGTGCTCTACTTACCTTATAGTGTAACTCACAGCCATAAATCTCTTGATAAAGTGAAAGACAGCATAAAAGCTGGCTGAAAACTTAACATAAAAAAAAAAAAACCTAACATCTTGGCAAGTGGTCCCATTACTTCCTGGTAAATAGAGGAAGAAAACTGGAAGCAATGTCAGATTTTATATTCTTGGGCTCAAAGATCACTGTAAACAGAGACTACAGTCATGAAATTTATTTATTTATTTATTTGGTGAGGCAATTGGGGTTAAGTGACTTTCCCAGATTCACATAGCTAGTAAGTATTAAGTGTCTGAGGCCAAATTTGAACTCAGGTCTTCCTGACTCCAGGGCCAATGCTCTATCCACTGTGTTATCTAACTGCCCCACAGTCATGAAATTTAAAGATGTTTGCTCCTTGGAAGAAAAGTTATGGCAAATCTGGACAGCATACAAAAAAAGCAGAGATATCACCTTGCTCATACAGATATCTAGTTACATTAAAAAAAAGTTCTAAATCATTATTGATTAGAAAAATGCAAATTAAAACAATTCTGATGTACCATCCCACACCTAGTAGATTAACTAATGTAACAGAAAAGAAAAATGCAAAATATTGGAAGGGGATTGGGAAAATTAAGATATTAATGCATTAAGGCATTATTGATGAAATTGTGAACTGATCCAACTATTCTGGAGAGGAATTTGGACCTATGCCCAAATAGCTATAAAAAACAATGTATACACTTTAACCCAGCAATATGATTACTAGATTTCTATCTCAAAGAGAGATTTTTTAAAAAAGGAAAAGGACTTATATATGCAAAAATTTTATAGTAGCTCTTTTGTGGTAGCAAAGAATTGGAACTTGAGGGATGTCCATCAGTTGGGAAGTGGATGAATAAGTTGTAGTACATGATTATGATGGAATACCATTGTACTAAAAGAAATGATTAAGGGGGCACTCTCAGAAAAATGAACTTAAATGAAATGATAGGGGGCAGCTAGGTGGTGCAGTGGATAGAGCACCAGCCCTGAAGTCAGGAGGACCTGAGTTCAAATCTGGTCTTAGACACTTAACACTTCCTAGCTGTGTGACCATGGGCAAGTCACTTAACCCCAATTGCCTCAGCAAAAAGCAAAAAAAAAAAAAAAAAAAAATGAAATGGAATGATATAAGGTGAAATGAGCAGAACTAGGAGAACACTGTATATAATAATAGCAATATTATTTGGTGATTGGCTGTGAATGATTTAGCTATTCTCTGCAATACAATGATCAAAGATAATTCCAAAGAACTTGTAATGAAAAATGTAATTCATCTCCAAACAAAGAACTGATGGAATCTATATGCAAATCAAAGCATGTTTTTTTAAACTTTATTGTTCTCTGGGATTTTTTAGTCTGTTGTTTTCTTTCATCATAGCTAATATGCTTTGCATGACTTCACATATTTAACTGCATCAAATGTCTTGTCTTTTTAATGAGGGAGGAGAAGGAGGAAGAAGAAAGAATTCAGAATCAAAATTTTAAAAATATTAAAATAATTTTTACATGTAATTGGGGAAAATAAGATATAAAATGTATGTGTATGTCTGTATGTGTATACATGGAGATGTATGTATGTGTATATATATGCATATACACACATATATACATATATTGCTATTTATTATATGACATGGCTCTCTGGAAAGAGGATACTATGATGATATAAAAAACAGAATTTAAAAAATAATGTAAGCTTCTTTAAGTTTCTTTTTCTTTTTCTCTGTAGTTTGAATCTCAAGCAACCAACACAATATCTGACACATAGTAAATATTTAATAAATGACTTTTTTTCTCCATTCATTCACCTAGTGATAGCAAAAACAAAAACCTTGTAGGTGATATGCAGAATTACAGAGAACTTCTCAAAGAAGTCTTAGTTCTTACTTTTCATACTCAGTACTTTAAGGTCTGCAAAGACTAAAATGCATGGTCTTCATTTGATATACCAATCAATTCCTTGGGATAGATAATGGAAGCATGGTCATCTCCCAGCCCACCCCCCAATTTTAAAGATGAGGAAACTGAGGCTCAGGAAAATTAATCAAACCCAGATCTTCTTACTCTACCATGTCTAAAGATCCACAGAGACTGTGGTTCCTGATTCTCTCTTCTTGAAAATTGCCTTCTTTGTTTCTCTATTTATCTATTTATTTAAAAAACAGCATCTAGCCATTTCCTTTTTGAAAACTTGGAAATACCTCTCCAAATGCCTGTAATTTTAATAAGAACTTCCTGACACTTAAATCACTTGGTACCCTGATTTCCCCCTTCTGACTCAAGCACAGTCAGGCCCTCTAGGCAACTGGGCTGTTTTCCATCCTTCCTGCTCTGTCAAAGCTATGGCCCAACCCCAGGAAAAAGCCGGACATGTACCACAAAACAGTACCTCTCACCTCCACTTAGTAATATCTGGGGAATTTGCACCACCAAGTGGTGCTTTCCTTACAGATGGAAATTTGTAGTCATGCAACAGTGGCATGTGGGAGTTAAATGGTAAGACCCAAGAAAACCTCCTTTATGGCCACTGATGCTGAGAAACAAACAAACTCTTTCCCCTAGAGAACCACTATGTTAGATGCTAGAAGACAGGATGATGGAATTAGAGACCCAGGGCTGGAGAAGAATCTATAGATGATATATAGTCTAGCTCTCTGTCATTTTCCAGATGAGAAGTTAAGTAACTTGTCCAAGGTCATACAGATGCTAAGGTTGTTTTTTTTTTTATTAAAGCTTTTTATTTTTCAAAACATACGCATGGATGATTCTTCAACATTAACCCCATTAACCCTTGCAAAGGCTTGCATTCCAATTTTCCCCTCCCTTCTCCTCCTCCCCAGATGGCAAGTAGTCCAATATATGTTAAACATGGTAGAAGTATATGTTAAATCCAATATATGCATGCATATTTATGCAAATATCTTCCTGGACAAGAAAAATCAAATCAAACCAGAAAAAAATGAGAAAGAAAATAAAATGCAAGCAAAAAACAACAAAAAGAGTGAAAATGCTATGTGTGATCCACACACACAGAGTTCCCACAGGCCTCTCTCTGGGTATTGATGGCTCTCTTCATCACAAGATCATTGGAACTGCAGACACTAAGTTTTTGAAAAAAGATTTGCAGCAGCTTCTTCTATCTCCAGAGTCAGTATACCATCCACCATTTGGCTGGCAGGTTAAAGTTTCCAGAGACTGCAACAGCAGGAGCATATCCACCATATTAGGAGAAGATAGATCCTTTCTGACTTTGAAGAAGCTAAAATTTACGCTTACAGATAGCAAGATGCTTAAATCTTGATCTGCCCATGGAAGGCAGAATCCAAACTTGTCTATATCAGTAGTCTTCAGGTTATTTTGATTATGCTCCTGTCAGTTAAAAAAAAGTGAGCATGTACTCATAATATGTTCACATCTGTTTATAAATTAAATTATTGGTTCAGTGTATATTTTATTTCAATATTTTCAAAAGCAATTACTTTGTTATTTTTAGAAAGTATCACTCAAAAAAAAAAGAAAGTATTACTCACTGTCTAATATCCAAGACCTATGGAGAATTATCACAAATATACAATACCAAAGGTCATTTTGCCAATGGATAAGTCATCAAATGACTTGAACAAACATTTGTCCAAAAAGTTGCAAAAAAGATGGTGGAGTAGATCAAAAAACTTTCATGTCTCCATTCCTCTACAAAACAAAACAAAACAAAACAAGAGAGAGAACATCACCTCAGAGGGAATGTAGAGCAATAGAAATAAACAAAAGTTGGGATTATAGCAGTTGTCCTTCTAAGACAAGCTAAGACATATCTAAGAAAGACTGAAACTTCCAGCAATTTGAGCTGAGTGAAATACATATGCCTCCCCGGTGACTTTGCCAAACAACCATCCCTGAGGCCACCTGGGGCTGGACAGCAGCCTCAGCTTCAGGAGCTTCTACTTCAGAGACAATGTGGGAGTCAGAAGGCTGAATAGAAGAAGATTGAAGGAGTCCCCATTGTCAAGAGATTCCAAGCATAACTGTGCTGACCAGGTGTGTCCTAGGTTGCAGCCATGGGGAGAAGAAGCTATGACATACTTGGAGAGTGCAGTAGGGAATTTACTGGTGGTGGGCACTTGCAGTAGAGAAGAGTTCCTGGTTTCAGTTCCAGAGCAGAGAGGACAACTATGGTTTGCAACCACTGAAGGGACCACACGAGCAAGGACATTTGCAGGACACTGTGATGGCTTAGGAGTGGAGGGGAGAGCCTAAGTTTGGGCTCCAAGACAGATCTCAGAAAGTAACAGTAAGAAGGACCTGAGGCTTGGGACATCATTCTCTTGTTACATTAATAGCAGCTAAAAAATAAATAAATAAAAAGTAAAAATAAAAATGAGTAAGCAGAGGAGAAAAATCCCAACCATAGATATCTACTTAAAAAAAAGAAGAAGAAAGAAAAAGAAAAGAAAAATCAAATAAGAGATCATGAAAAAATTAAAAGGGGGGGGAGTGATCCAAGAAAATCAAGAAAACTATTAAAAGAAAGTTAATCAACTTGAAATAAAGAATCAAAAACTTAAAGAAGAAAATAATTCCTTGAAAACTAGACTTTGTCAAGAGGAAGCTAATGACATTCTAAGACATTGAGAAGTAATAAAACAAATTTTTTTTAAAAATTAAAAGAATGTGAAGCATCTTATCAGAAATGTAATTGATTTGTACAATAGATTGATGAGGGAATATCAGA
>JAJPUD010008133.1:35701-87432 GCA_023553655.1 Myrmecobius fasciatus | reverse complement strand
TCTCTCTCTCTCTCTCTCTCTCTCTCTCTCTCTCTCTCTCTCTCTCTCTCTCTCTCTCCCTCTTTCTTCTGTCTTTTCTCTCTGTCTCTCTCTTTATATGTACATATACACATAAAATATTACATAAGTTCTAGCTTAAATCATTAACATTATTATTAACCATTGATGTGCAGCTAATGATGAGGTCCTGGGTGTGGTTGGCAAAGAAAGAATGAAATATTGATAGAATTGTAGCCTCATGGTCCTACCCTTTGTGAAGGTCCTCTCACCCCATACTTTGCTTTGTCCTGTCAGAAATCCCAGTTATGTCCCTGAGGTTAAATTTCCCCTATAAATTTGTCCATGTCTCATGCCAACTTTGCTGAATTCCTTTGGATCAATCTGCCAGGATACTGCCTTGTGGTATCTTTCCCTTTATGTCTTCCCCATGCCATGTCTTCCTCTCAAACCCCACTATGCCTTATCATATCTTTCTCCTTTTTATAGCTCTCTATTTTAGGGTGCTAAATCCCTTTTAAAATTTAACCTGCCAGCTAAGGCCATGCCCCATCCTCGTAGGATATTCACATTTTTCTTAGTATTAGTAAGTTCCACTAAGAAACTTGTATTTTCCATCATTAAATATTAAAACCTCTCTCCTCCTTATGGGGTTTCCCATCTCTATTTCATATTTACCATTCCTATTGTCTATTGTATCTCTTCATTTTTTCTGTAATCTCTTCTTCTAAATAAACCTATCTTTTGCCAAAGAGACTGGCCATTATGATTTCTTTACATGACTGAATCCCAGCATTTGGTGCCTACATAAATCTCATCATTTGGTGCTCTCTTTAAATCATAATATCTGGTGCCTACAAGCCACATAATTCAGCTCCTCAATCACATCACTAAGAAAGAGCAAAACTGATCTTCAAGGATGAATTGTTAAACTGACAAATAAAATAATTTAGATTAAAACTGCCACTGTGCATAACTATAATATATTTTAAAATGTATTTTTAATATATTGAATCAACAGAAATTGGGGAGTAGCAGGCAATAATTCATTTCTTTTCTGAAGAAATCTCTTATGAGAATGACTTTAGTCCTTATGCCAGATTGAAAGAAAGATGGAAGAAGGATTTGAATTAAATTGGCCATAGGTTCTAGTAAGAGCCAATTCCAGTTGCCTCATTAGCTTTTCTGAGAAATTTAATAGGAAGTAGGACTAAAAGTTAAGGAGGCCAACTTTTTTCTCTCTTGAAAGTATAGAAATGGAGGAACTATCTGGATTGTGATGTCTCTTTCTCTGAAGCTTGAAATTTCTGTATAAAACTGTGTTTCTATATTCCCCAGGAAGGGAGAGAAATGTTTTACATTTTGTTAACACATCCTTAATTTGCCATGGGCAATGTTTCATTTTTTCCTGCCTTGTAGTAGGGGAGCCTCCTGTCCCCAAAGAACATGATTTTGCAGAGTCAATGAAAGGAATTCTACATACTGCTGCCAAACATACTCCTATCTATAATAGATATTTTAATTGCATAGATATTTTGAATCCAAAAAAATTCTTCTCAACCTTTGGGGAATTAGAGTGAAGGCCTGCCTTAGCTGGGGTTGGAAGCAGAGCTGGGTCAAGATATCCATGCTCCTAAAGCAAAATTTGGAAATTGCACCTCTCTGCTCTTGCTTGTCCATGGAGAGGGTGTGGGATGGGTGCTAGACCCCCTTACCCAAATTGACTACTCAGAGGCATTTTCATTCCTTGCAAGGAGAGGTCCAAGCACACCTACTGAGCAGACCCAAAGCCTCTCAGACCCACAATCTTCCAGCATTGTGCCTGGCCCTGTGAGCCAGAAATAGTGAATTCGATTATATAGCAAAACACTCAAGTCTTTTCATTGGATGGATTGAAAAGGAAGTAACCATTATTGACTAATGGTCAGCAATGTTATCTGCTTCCTGTGAAAAACATAACTTCCTGCAACTTGGATCTAGGGCCTGACCTTTCCACCCTTCAGACCACTGGGAATAGGGATCATATGACAGGCTTGCAGGCCTGTGGTCTGACCTAATCCATCTCATAGATTTTGAGAAATCTTCCCTGGTTCCATTCAGGAGGCTTTGAGCCTTCTTTTTAACAAATATAACTTGATTTATTTCAAAATAAATGCTTTCAGCCAGGAGAGCAGAGTTCTCCAATATTCAAAATATGTAAATATATAAAATAATATGAAAGGGAATCCCTCATTTCATGTTTCCCATATATTGTGTTCCCTCTACAGAGTGTTAGTTTATAGGTAGATATTACTTTCATTCCTCAGGATGGGAAAGGATGTTATCTTCATTTCCTTTTAACCATATTTAATTTTGACTGTAAGCAGAAAATAAGAGGGGAGCTTTTCCAATCTTTATCATTTATTAACTCCAAAATGGCATTTTATCTATTGGGCATTAAATTGCACAAATCAGCATGACGAAAGATGTGTAGGGATGTTGTCAAACTCATACCCAGGAAGCTTATATGCATATTCATGTTCTAACAGTATTCTATTTTATATTTAAGGAGAGAATGCCAAGTACTTTAGGCCTGTAAATTTGATTTGCAATTTTAACTTGTTAGGGAAATGGCCTTCAGAGCTACATAAATTTTTGAAAAATATAAAGCAATACCTTGTTGTTACAAGTCAGGAAAGACACTATTGTTCTAGCAATTCAAGGTTATTTGCTATATTTAGTGAATTACTGAAGAGTCAGATTGGTGGCAGGGTACCCAATGTAGCACCTTTGTTTTTCTATATTCTGTTTGCTTTACTACCCTGATAGATGATTTTGAAAAAGGATAAGCACTCCATCTGCATAAATGATGATCAGCCATAGGAGATCACCATTATCTCATTTGATGCTCACAGCAATCCTTTGAGATAGATGCTACAGTTCTTAATAATTTGGCTTTGCTGATGAAGAAACAGTCAGAGAGTGATTGTTATTCACTACTATTATGTAGTTAGATAGGTATTTAAAGCACAATTTTAATTTAGGTCTTCTTAACTCCAACTGACTGAGTGTAAGAGACCTTAGAAACCATGTAGTTCATTACAATAATTTAAAGAATAAGAAAATTGAGATTCAGAAAAATAAAATTATTTTTGTGCATAAATTTCAGGGAAAGCTAGCTAGCAAGAATGATAGTAAAATATTTATTTTTTAAAAACTGCAACTTATATCATGGTTTTAATATGAAGAGATAAAATAATATTTTGATGTTAGCTTTTTGAATATAGCAACAAAAACATTTTATTAGATCACACATTCCATGAAGGCAGGCATTGTGACTTATAGAAATTTTGTATTTCCCCTTACAATATTTGCATAGAACAGACACTTTACAAATATTTTTTCAGTTAAAATGAAAATGTCTTTATCCTAAAATATATTTTTTTCTTTATCTTGAAGTTGTTAAACTTTTCTAGTTTGGTAATTAATGTAGCACAAATGTTACTAATTTCTGGAACCTCTTGTTATTCAAATTCATTGTAAGATGCTTCAAATAATCATACTTATGTAGATTTCCTTCAATTTTTAATTTAGCACACATTGTCTTAAAGACCAAGCATCTAGATTTCCAGGCACAAATCATATAATTGAGAAGTAATAGAAAGGCAAATAATGAAACCAAATAACTAGGCAAAAGAATAATGCTAAGGCATCTGATTGCATTTGTTTAAATCTGTCTCCATGAGAACAACTCATCAATCAGAATCCTAAAGTTCCTCAGAAGTTTAAGAAGTTAAAATTTTGATTATATATATATGCCAAACTGAACAGTCTTGTCCTGTTTCTCTTACAAAATGCTCCATCTGCTAAGTGTGCATTTTCACTGACTATCCCACCACTTAGAATTCTCTCCCTTCCTTATGTTTGCCTCCTGGCTTCCACAGCTTTCTTCTAGTCTCAGATACAATTCTATCTTCTGGTAGAATCCTTTCCTGGTCATCCTTAATGATAGTGTTTTCCCTTAGATTACCTCAATTTATCCCATCTATAACATTATTATTATTGTTATTTTATTTTATTTTTTTTTCATTTTGCATCCTCAGATTTTGAGCATTTTCTTGAAGGCAAGGAAAATTTTTGGCCTTTGCTTCCATCTCCAGTTCTTGGCATAGTGATTGGTACATAACAGGTTCTTAATGCCTGTTTACTTGATTTATTAAGAAATCAGAGACCATGATACTTTGTTTATCCATAGCACAAAGTACTTACGTTTCAATTTCTTCATATTTCACATGGAAATAAAGTATCTCTAACTTATTTCATTGGATTGTTGAAAAGATCAGTTAAGAGTGGCTATGGAGACCTCCAAGTAAATGGGATGTGTTACCATTATTATAATTTCATCTATTTCTACTAAGAGAGCTGGGAACACAAAACAAGCTAGCAAGAAAATCTTTGTCCTCAGGGAACTTTCATACTAATGGAAGAAGGTAATGCATGGAAGGTGGGAAAGTGGGAAGAGGAAGAATACTGTAATGATCTTAGAACATAATGAAAATGGTCTATTTTGGTGTGCAAAATCATTACTGTAGGGGCAGCTTGATGGCACAGTGGATAGAATACTATCCCTGAAGTCAGGAGGACTTGAGTTCAAATCTGGTCTCAGACACTTAACATCATCTAGCTGTGTGACCCTGGGTAAGTCACTTAACGCCAATTGCCTCAGGGAAAAAATCATTACTAGATGTGATTTGTGTTGCCCATTCAGAGAGTTTAGGATAGGAACTAGATCTCTCATTCCATTAGGATAGACCATTTTCAGGTGAGGACATGGACACCATCTAACAGTGGAATATTGCTTATAGTCTACTAAGGCAGTAGTGCTTACATCTTAGGGAATTGTTCTTCAAGACTGCCTTGCATTGGACTTTTCTGCATGTAGTCATGACCCTGTTTGGAGTCACATAAGTGAATATGGGTCGTGAGAAATTTGGCTATAGTAAAAAGTTTCTGAAAGTAAGTACCAAAAATTAATTGAAAATAAAGCACATAATGAATTCCAGGGGTTTCTGGTAATGCTTTCCTGTGTTGTATCAAATGACCTCACTGTAGCCTTGGTTTCGAACACACAACATGCTCACTTTGCATTGTACTTGCATAGACACTGTGAAAAACACCTTGGCTCAGATCCTATTTGGGGTTGCATAAAATTTCTCAGGAGAAAAGGGGTCATGAGTGGAAAAAGTTTAAGAAGCCATGTTTTAAAGGATCTCCTCTTCAATAAGTCTCTTAGATTACCTAAATAATATTAACTAATTATCTATGTAATATTATCCAAGTCATTAAAATGAATGTCCTTCTCTTGTAGATTCCTGTGCTTCTGAACTTGAGCCAAGATCCAGAAGTCAGTCTCCCTGTCAAACCACTCATCTTTTCGCTGGCCATAGGAGCCTGCTTGGGAGGTGAGGTGACTTTTTCACTGCATTTATGGGAAAAATATATATGCATAATCACTCTACTCTGCCTTATTTATTTCTGATTGATTTAGTCTGTAAGATAAATGGCAAAAACCCTTGTAATCTGTGATGGATGACTATGTCATGGTTGTTCCACATTGCTAATCACTAAACTCTCCCAAATCTATCCCATCTTTTTACCTCATAGGGTGTCTTTATTTTTACTAAGGAATACCACTTAGAAGACTATTGTGAAAATCCAGGTGGAAATACATTGATGGCTTTCAGTGAAAAGAAGACTTATTCAAGAGACATCAGAGAGGAAAAAATATACAAGATTTAGCAACTGATTAAATATATAGGATGAATAAGAGAAAGGTGTAAATTGGGAACTTCAATGATTAGAAATAGATATGCTAAAGAGTAACAGGGAAGTTTGGAAGAGTAGGGAGTTTGGAATGAGTTCTTTTTTTTTAAATTTGAGATGTCTATGGTATATCTAGTTTGGTGCTGCAGTTGGTAATACAGAGCTAGCTCTCACAAGAGAGACTAGGACTGGATAGAGTGAGCTGAGAGTCATCTGTACAGAGATGATAATTGAATTTATGGGGAGCTGAAGAGATAAGCAAGTGAGAGAGTATACTGAGAAAAGAGAAAAGGGCTCAGGAAAGAGCTTTGATGGACAACCACAGTCAGTGAGGTTGATAAGAAAAGGATCTAGCAAAAAAAAAGACTGAGAAATAGCACTCAGGAAAAAAAGAAAGAGCAGAGTCATTAAAACTAGGAGAGAAGGAAGTACCTTAGAGAAGAAGTTGCTGAAGAGTAAGATTCTGCAGAGAAGTCAAGAAGGGTGAAGTTTCAGAAAAGACAATTCGACTCAGCAATTGGGAGATCATTAATAATAGGAGAGGGCAATTTCAATTGAAGGATGAGGTCAGAAGCCAGATTTCCTAGGTTTAAAGCAGAATTCTTATTTTTGGATTTTTTAAAGATATTTTCATCTATTTTTCATTTGTACCTATATCATTATAGAAATAGCTTTTAAGTCATCTTTATTTGGTTCAGGCAAAAATTATTTGGCTTGTCTGGGCAGATTTTTTTAAAGTAGCCATAGATCTTTATCCTGGTTAATTTTTAAAAGAAAAATACCATTAATAGCATCTACTAAAGAAGAACATAAATGTTTAAAAGCCTCAAATTCAGAGCTAATGATATTGCCTGCTTTTTAATTTTTTATATATAAAACTTTTTATTTTCAAAATACATGCATTGATAGTTTTCAACAATTCACCCTGACAAAAAAATTGTTCCCAAATTTTTCTCCCTCCCTTCCCATCTACCCCATCCTCAGATGGCAATTAATCCAATATATATTAAACACATGCACTTATTCTATACATATTTCCACAATTACCATGCTGCACAAGAAAAATCAGATTGAGAGGGAAAAATTGAGAGAGAAAGCAAAATGCAAATAAACAACAATAAAAAGGTGAAAATGCTGTGTTGTGATCCATACTCAGTCCCCACAGAGCTCTCATTGGGTGCAGATGACTCTATCACAAGACCATAGGAACTGGCTTCAATCACCTCACTGTTGAAAAGAACCAAGTTTATCAGAATTGATCATCACTTAGTCTTGCTGCTGTGTACAATGTTCTCTTGGTTCTATTCATTTAACTTAGTATCAGTTCTCTCCAGGACTCTCTGAAATCATCCTGTTGATTGTTTATTATACAGAAATAATATTCCATAACATTCAAATACTATAACTTATTCAGCCATTCTCCAGCTGATGGGCATCCACTCAATTTCCAGTTCCTTGCCACTACAAAAAGGGCTGCTACAAACATTTGTTCACATGTGGGTCCTTTTCCCTTTTTATAATCTCTTTGAGATATAAATCCAGTAGAGACACTGCTGGATCAGAGGGTATTCACAGTTGATAGCCTTTTGGGCATAGTTCTCTATTGCTTTCCAGGATAGTTGGAGCAGTTCACAATTCCATCAACAATGCATTAGTGTCCTACATTTTTTTCTACATCCCCTCCAACATTAATCATTATCTTTTCCTGTCATCTTAGCCAATTCTAGAGGTGAATAGTGGTATCTCAGATTTGTCTTAATTTGCATTCTTCTGATATAGTGAATTAGAGCACTTTTTCATACGACCAGAAATGATTTTAATTTCTTCATCTGAAAATTCTATTCATATCCTTTGATCATTTATCAGTTGGAGAATGGCTTGTATTTTTACAAATTTTAATCAGTTCTCTATATTAAATATTTCTAAAGTAAATTTATAAAATAAACGAGGCTTTTATCAGAACCCTTGGATGTGAAATTTTTTCCCCCAGTGTACTGTTAAAGCAGAATTATTAATTTTTTTTTTGATTCCAATACAAGTCCTTTTGACAATCTGGCAAAATCTGTGGGTCCTTTCTCAGAATAACTTTCTTTTACTATAAAGTAAAATAAACAGAATTGCAAAGGAAACCAATTTTACTGAACTATACTTATCAAGATGATTTCAAAAAGAGGTTATAGGCCCCAGTTCAAGAAATCAAGATTTCAAATAAGACACTTCTCTTTTATTTTTATTAAAATATATGATTTATTTATTTCAGGTGATGCAAATAAAGTCTATAGCAGTTTAATGAGTTAAACTCAAGCCCTATAAATTCAAATTCAGCTCTCTTCCTATTGCACCCCAATAATCTTTATTTGGAATAGAAATTCCGAAGCTATTTCAAAGATAGAATATATTGTTTAGAGGGAAAAAAAAGTTTGGGGAAGGGAAGACATTAGATTAAAAATTTAGTTGGAAGGGGAAGTGGAAACATTAGAAATATTTCTATTTGTCTGATACCCACTTTAAGAATTTTATTGTTGTTGAATTGTTTCAGTCACTTCTGAGTCTTGGATTTCTTGGCAAAGATAAGGAAGTAGTTTATCATTTCTTTCTCCAGCTCATTTTACAGAGGAGGATGTGAGACAAACAGGGGCAAGTGACTTGTCCAAGGTCACATAACTTGTAAGTGTCTGAGACCAGATTTGAACTCGGAAAGCTAAACCTTCCTGATTCCAAGCTCAGACCCCTCTCTATTGTACCATCTAGCTACCCATTCAAGAATTAGAGATTTTGTTAGAGCTGTTAATGAGGAAGTAACAGCAGGGATGAAGGAATTTATATATTTTTTTCAGAATATTCTCAATTAGGTAAACTACAAATGAGAAAACTGAGCCAGGTCTGGTTCAAAATGCAGTAGGAGCTACCTACTGGCTACTGTTTTTACAAAACTTCAGAATTCAAAGAATGTTTGAAATATTCAATGAGTGGTTTGATATGGGCCACTTTGAATAGGTAAGAATCAGACCAAGATTTAATGAAACAAAATATTTGATCATTGGACCCATTTCGGAAACAGCTACTCCAGGATTTATGGGCATTTGAAGTTTCTTATTCTCAACATCTTTCCCACCTGGTGTATTCAGTCAACATATTGCAGTTCCTGCTAGAGCAAATGAAGAATTATGCTTGGTAATAACTCTGCATTCCCTCTGCTGGTAGCCATCCTTTCTATTGGCTGAGTAGTTTGAGTTAACTCTAACCTTTTAAAATAGTATATATTCTGAAATACCATCTACTAATTAAATTATGAATGATTTCCTAGTTAGCCTTCAGAAAATGTGACTATTCTGTTCCAAAATTTTATGTCTATGAAGATAGAGAGAATTGAGCTGACTCAAAACTATTTGTTTCCTTTTTTCCTAAATCAGTTACGTCTTGTGGGAAAAAGTCTAAGAATTAGTTATTGAGATTTAAATATAGGGTGTTGATAGTCACTTAGACTGGAATATAATAATGGTAATGATAATGACAATGATAACAATAATAACTTGATTTGGACTAGAATATAATAATATATTATATATGTATATATATATGTACATATAGTCCTTTAAAGTTTGTGAAATGCTTCTGTATAATGATATGTAAAATAATATTTGAGATAATGAATATGTCAGAATGAATATAAAATAATCCTTGGAGACTAAATCAAAACTATTATTCAGGATTTTGGACTAATTTTCCACATCTTGACCATATATAATTTTAGGCATCTCACCAAATATAACTTTCCACACTGAATTTATATGAGAATTTGAAATCACTCAGGAGGCAGGAATCTCTATTAAAAACCCATTTTCAGGGCATATATACTAGCTTGTATGACAAGCTCTTTGATTGACATGTGGTAGAGCAGGTTGCTAAAGTTAATTTTCATGTTTTCTGTCAAATGGGAGGATATTGTCCTAGAAGGACTAAGAATTCATCATCATGGAATGTCTTGGGCACTCATTGGAAGGGAAGGGAAAACTGTTTTCTTTTTATAAATGTTCATCTAAAGCAGTTTTGAAAACAGTTTTAGGAGATGCAATAGGCCAATTCCCAGTTGGGTAAGTTGCTTCCCAACATATGCTTACCTTATACATAGCCTTAGGGCATATTCAGATACAAATACATTTATTAGTCCATCACTTCTATGGAAACTGACAAGCTTGTAAGCAGGAATCCTATCAAAGCAGAGGTAGAATGGTAATCAGTGAACAGGGTTTTATTGTTCAGTAAGTCATTCCAGTCATATTTGAATATTTGTGAACCATTTTTGATGTTTTCTTGGCAGAGATATTGGAAAGTATTTCATTTTATTCTCCAGTTTATTTTACCAATAAAGAATTGAGGCAAATAGGATTAAGTGACTTGTTCAGAATCACACAGCTAGTGAGTGAGTATCTGAAGTTGGATTTGAACTCAGGATGATGTCTTCCTGATTCTAAGCCCAATATTCAATCTAGTTGCCCTAATGAACAGGGATTGTGGACTTTAATTGGGGTATATGGGCACTTTCATAAGGAAAATAGCTAGATAGTATTTGCATAGTATTTTAATAACAAAACCCTTTACATATATTATCTCCTTTGTATTTTACAATAAGGTAGATGATGTTATTATTGCCATTAACAACTGAGGAAACTTAGTCTTGCCTAGAATTACACAGCTATCCAGGAACTATAAGTGCTCTCTATAAAAGTGGCTGTCAAGGGATATTTGAACTAGATATTAAGGATAGTTTTGGAAAGTCATAGGGAAGGACAGAAGTTCATAGAATAATAAAATTAGATACTAACAAGGATAGTGCACATTTTAATAGCATTTTTTGGGCTTTCAAAAAGCTTTGACTTTTTATGTATTCTAGTTGGATCTCTTACCCAATGGAGATGACTACCCTAAGAAATAAATCCCTTCTTTAACATACATGACATGATTAGCTTCTTTCTAAATATTCTCAAAGTCAAGGATTGGCTATTTTTCTTGGCTGCTCCTATTTAGGAACATCTTGTTTAGAAAATTCTTGAAGCAATTTCTTTTGTAATGAGTTAAAATCTGCTTCTATATAATTGATGATGATGGTGATGATGATGTTGGTGATGATGATGATGATAATAATAGCTAGCATTTATATAGCACTTTAAGGTTTGCAAATTGTATTACATAGGCCATCTTAAGTGGCCTTCTCAACAACTGTGCAAGGAAGGTGATATTATTAATCCATGAGGAGCTCGTGACTGAAAGAGGATTAATGACTTGCCTAGTCACACAGCTTTCAAACTCAAGTCTTGCTAACTCCAAATTGTATGTTCTATCTACTGTGCCACCTAAATGTCTAGTAACAGAATCATAAACTTTTAGAACTTGAAGCTGCCATTTAGTCCATGGTCATTCAGCTCATTGGCAGCTATGTCTCACATAGAACCATATATTTTACCCTCCAGTCCCAGTTTTCTTTGTGCTATGCACTTATTTGTTAAGGGATCACAGACTCAGAGTTGTGAAAGATCTCAGATAGCGTTAAGGCTAACCATTACATAGCACAAATAGCCTATATAATGTCCCTACATAGTGGTCGTTGAAATAAAAGCTTCTGTTTGAAGACTTTTCTGCCCCACACCATCCAGTGAGGAAAGCCCAATAATGCATAATTGATACTATTGTACTTTGGGATATATCTGTTTGTAAGTTTTTCTTTACATTGATCCAAAATCTGCCTTATTTTTACTTTCTTCTCTTTGCTCCTATTTCTGCCTTCTAGGGCATAGCTGAATGTGACACAGCTATTTTACTTAATAGTCCTTCAACTATTTGCAGATAGCTATTGTTATCTTGCTTAAATCCACTATCCCAAGCTAATTAATACATATTTCCTTCCTTCTTCCCTCTTTCTCCCTCTTCTTCCCCCTTCCCTCCACCATGTCTCCTCCTGTCTCCCCCTCTCTCCCATTCTCCCCTTCTTTCCCTGTTTGCTCCCCACTCTCTTTCTCTCCCTCTCTCTCCCTCCTCCTCTGACTCCCCTATCTCTCCCCCATTTCCCTCCTCTCTCCTCCTCTCTATTTCCCCTTGCCTCTTCCCATGTTTCTCCCCTTTCTGTCTCTCCTCCTCTGTCTTCCTCCCCATGTTCTCCCCATCTCCCTCCCCACTTTCCCCTCTCCACTTTGCCCCTGTCTCTCCCTCCTCTCTTTCCTTCTTTCTCCCTCTCTCTCTTCTCCCCACTTCTTCTTCCCTCCCCCCCAGTCTCCACACACACACACACACACACACACACACACGTATATAATGACATACACAATATACTTATATGTTTATAGATACATATAACATAACAACATATAATATTTTATATATACATACATATATGTATATATAAAGTCAGTCTTTAAGTTAACAATGCCCTTACAAAAATGTGCAACCACAATTGAACACAATAGTCCATATGTGGTCTTTCTGTTACCAAGTTCTATCTAAGGTCAGGGGTTCTTAACCTGGTGGTTTGTGAACTTGTGTTTTTAAATATTTAATATCTATATTTCAAAAATTTTGGTTTTATTTATAACCCTATGTGTTTTATTTTATTATAAAAACATTAGAAGAAGAGTTTTATAGACTTCATCCAGTCACCATAAGTGTGAATGACACACACACAAAAAGATTAAGAATCCCTACTCTGGGGGAATAGAATCTAGGAACAGGAAATAGAAATAGTGTTTTTCCTGTCTGAAATGGAGCTCATGTTTTGATAGCTCCACCTAGTTGGCCTCTAAATTATCTTTAAATTCTTACTTATTTTTATGTTTTCCTAAATACCCACATATATTGTAGATTAGACTTTATTTTTACTGGAGGAAGAGGCTACATTTTGTGAATTTTTTTTTTGTTTTTGTTTGTTTTTTGTTTATTGCCAGGCAGAATCCTTAGGCTACTATTTGTGGGATATGATTTCAGAGAAAATTACTTCCCAGACTATCTGATAGTAGAAATTCTTTTAAGAAAAAAACAAAGTCTTTCTTTTTTACATTCTGAAAGAAGCTTAAAAAAGGCATTATCTCTGATAAAACTAACACTTGGGCTTATATTTATGCTAAATTGTATTTAATTGACTAAGACCTTTTCCTAGATTCAGAGAGAGAACAAAGGATAAAGAACAGTGTCATTATCTTGAGGAAGGGATGATGAAGAGCTAGGAACTGACATTGTTGTAGATAAAGGTTGACTAATTCCACCATTGAGCCTAGGGACATTTTATAGATAAGGAAATTTGTTTACTGATATACTATTGGGTTTCATTAAAATATAATGCCTCTTAAAGTATAGTGATATAAAGCTTATCTCATCATATTAGAAATTTAATAAAAAATAAAGCTTCTTCTCCCCACCCCCACCCCAAAGCAGAAAGAGGCCAAAAATGTAAAAAACCCTGGTAAAGCTACCACTTGGATTTAAGTTTCCACTAAACTGTATTTAATTGCCTGACTCAAAGCCTTTCTCAGATTTGATAAAGGGGAAACAAAGGTAAGAAAATGATGCAGTCATCTTTATTTTTTTTTTTGAAAATTTTAGTTTATTTGCATAACATATGTGTGGGTAATTCTTCAACATTAACCCTTACATAGTTTTCTGTTACAAATTTTTCCCCCAACTCCCCACCCCTCCCCTAGATGGCAGGATATCCACTAAATGTTAATTATGTTAAGATACTTGGCAAATCGAATATATGTATACATATTTCCAAACTTATCATTGTTGTGCAAGAAAAATCATATCTACACAAAAGACATATCAGATAAAGGAAACACAATGCAAGCAAACATCAATCAAGAGTATGAGAATGTTATGTTGTGGTCCACATTTCACATCCTTCTCTCTGGGTGTATATGGCTTTCTTCAGTGAACAATTAGAAGTGGTTTGAAACATTTCATTCTTGAAGGGAACCATGTCCATCAGAATTGATTGTCATATAGTATTGTCATTGCCGTATATAATGATCTCCTGGTTCTGCTCATTTCACTCAGCATCAGTTCATGCAAGTCTCTCCAGGCCTCTCTGAAATCGTCCTGCTGGTAATTTCTTACAGAACAATAATATTCCATAATATTCATATACCATAATTTATTCAGCCATTCTCCAATTGAAGGGCATCTATTCAGTTTCCAGTTTCTAGCCACTACAAAAAGGGCTGCCACAAACATTCTTGCACATGTGGGTCCCTTTCCTTCCTTTATGATTTCTTTGGGATATAAGCCCAATAGAAATGCTTCTGGGTCAAAGGGTATGCACAGTTTGATAACATTTTGAGCATAGTTCCAAATTACTCTCCAGAATGGCTGTATCTGTTCACAGCTCCACCAACAATGCATCAGTGTCCCAGCCCTCCCACATCCCCTCCAACATTCATCATTAACTTTTCCTGTCATTTTAGCCAATCTGACAGGTGTGTAGTGGTACCTCAGGGTTGTCTTGATTTGCATTTCTCTGATCAATAGTGATTTGGAGCACCTTTTCATATGACTATAAATAGTTTTAATTTCATCCTCTGAAAATTGTCTGTTCATATGCTTTAACCTTTTATCGATTGGAGAATGGCTTGAATTTTTATAAATATGAGACAATTCTCTATATATTTTAGAGATGGGTCGTTTATCAGAACCCTTAAATGTAAAGATGATTTCCCAATTTATTGCTTCCCTCCTAATCTTGACTGCATTGGTTTTGTTTGTACAAATACTTTTTAACTTAATATAGTCAAAGTTATCTATCTGGTTTTCAATTAAGAGTTCCAGTTCTTCTTTGGACATAAATTTATTCCATCTCCATAGGTCTGAGAGGTAAACTATATTATGTTCCTCTAATTTACTTATAATATCACTCTTTATATCCAGATCATGAACCCATTTAGATTTTATCTTGGTATGTGTTGTTAGATGTGGGTCAAGCCCTAATTTCTTCCACACTAATTTCCAATTTTCGCAGCAGTTTTTGTCAAATAGTGAGTACTTATCCCAGAATCTGGGGTCTTTGGGTTTATCAAAGACTAAATTGCTATAGTTATCGCCTAGTTTGTCTTGTGATTCTATCCTATTCCACTGATCGACTACTCTATTTCTTAGCCAGTACCAAATGGTTTTGATGACCACTGCTTTGTAATATAGTTTTAGATCTGGTACAGCAAGTCCACCTTCATCAGTCTTTTTTTTTTTCATTAATTCTCTTGAAACTCTTGACCTTTTGTTCTTCCAAATGAATTTTGCTACTTTTTTTTTTTTTTGATCTGTAAGATAATTTCTTGGGAGTTTGATTGGTATGGCACTAAATAAGTAAAGTAGTATTGTAATTTTTATTATATTCTCTTGGCCTACCCATGAGCATTTTAAGTTTTTCCAATTGATTGGTCTGATTTTATTTGTGTGGAAAGTGTTTTGTAGTTTAGTTCATATAGTTCCTGACTTTCCCTTGGCAGATAAATTCCCAAATATTTTATACTATCAACAGTTATTTTGAATGGAATTTCTTTTTGTATCTCTTGCTGCTGAACTTTGTTGGTAATATATAAAAATGCTGATAATTTATGTGGATTTATTTTGTATCTTGCCATTTTGCTAAAGTTGTGAATTGTTTCTAGTAGTTTTTTAGTTGAGTCTTTAGGGTTCTCTACGTATATCCTCATGTCATTGGCAAAGAGTGATAATTTGGTTTCCTCATTACCTACTCTAATTCCTTTAATCTCTTTTTCTTCTCTTACTGCCAAAGCTAACATTTCTAAGACAATATTAAATAATAATGGTGACAATGGGCAGCCTTGTTTCACTCCTGATCTTATTGGGAATGGTTCTAGTTTGACTCCATTACATATGATGCTTGCTGAAGGTTTTAAGTAGATACTACTAATAATTTTAAGGAAAAGCCCATTTATTCCTATGCTCTCCAGTGTTTTTAATAGGAATGGGTATTGGATTTTATCAAAGGCTTTTTCTGCATCTATTAAGATAATCATATGATTTTTGTTAGTTTGGTTATTAATATAATTGATTATGCTAATAGTTTTCCTAATATTGAACCAGCCCTGCATTCCTGGTATAAATCCTACTTGGTTATGGTGTATTATCCTGGGGATAACTTGTTGTAATCTCGTTGCTAAAATCTTATTTAAAATTTTTTTATCAATATTCATTAGGGAAATGGGTTTATAGTTTTCTTTCTCAGTTTTCTCCCTACCTGGTTTAGCTATCAGCACCATATCTGTGTGATAGAAGGAATTTGGTAGTACACCTTCTTTCCCTATTTTTTCAAATAGTTTGTATAGTATTAGGATTAATTGTTCTTTGAATGTTTGATAAAATTCACATGTAAATCTATCTGGCCCTGGAGGTTTTTTCTTAGGGAGTTGATTAATAGCTTGTTCTATTTCTTTTTCCAAAATGGGGCTATTTAAATAATTTATTTCCTCCTCTGTTAACCTAGGCAATCTATATTTTTTGTAGATATTCCTCCATTTCATTTATATTATCAAATTTATTGGCATAAAGTTGGGCAAAGAAACTCCTAATTATTACTCTAATTTCCTCTTCATTGGAGGAAAGTTCTCCCTTATCAATTTTGAGACTAACAATTTGATTTTCCTCTTTCCTTTTTCTAAGCAAATTAACTAAAGGCTTATCTATTTTATTGGCTTTTTTCATAAAACCAACTCTTAGTTTTATTTATTAATTCAATAGTTTTCTTATTTTCAATTTTATTGATCTCCCCTTTAATTTTCACAATTTCCAATTTGGTATTTAATTGAGGGTTTTTAATTTGGTCTTTTTCTAGCTTTTTTAATTGTAAGCTCAGTTCATTGATCTTCTCTTTCTCTGTTTTATGCAAGTAAGCATCTAGAGATATAAAATTACCCCTTATAATCACTATCGCCATGTCCCACAAATTTTGGTATGTTGTCTCATTATTGTCTTTCTCCTGGATGAAATTATTGATTGTGTGTATAATTTGCTCTTTCACCCGTTCATTCTTCAGGATTAGATTATGTAATTTCCAATTAACTTGTGGTCTATTTTCTCCTGGCCTTATATTACATGTGAGTTTTATTGCATCATGATCTGAGAAGGATGCATTTACTATTTCTGCTTTTCTGCATTTGATTTTGAGGTTTTTGTGCTCTAACACATGATCAATTTTCATATAAGTTCCATGAACCCCTGAGAAAAAGTATACTCCCTTCTATCACCATTCAATTTCCTCCAGAGATCTATCATACCTAACTTTTCTAGCCTTTTGTTTACCTCCCTAACTTCTTTCTTATTTATTTTGTGATTTGATTTATCTAATTCTGAGAGAGCAAGGTTGAGATCCCCCACTAGTATAGTATTACTGTCTATTTCTCCTTGCACCTCTGTTAGTTTCTCCTCTAGGAATATGGATGCTATACCACTTGGTGCATGTATGTTTAGTCTTGATACAACTTCATTGTCTATGGTACCCTTTAGTAAAATATAATTTCCTTTCTTATCTCTTTTAATTAGATCTATTTTTGTTTTTACTTGACTCGAGATAAGGATTGCTACCCTTGCCTTTCTTTGTTCACCTGAAGCATAGAAGATTCTGCACCAGCCCCTTACCTTCACTCTGTATATATCTCTATATTTTAGATGTGTTTCTTGTAAACAACATATTGTAGGATTCTGGCTTTTAATCCAGTCTGCTACCTGCTTCCGTTTTATGGGAGAGTTCATCCCATTCACATTGACAGGTAAAATAACTATATCTGTATTCCCTGCCATCTTATTTACCCAGAGTTATGATTTTCTCTTCCCTTTCCCCTCTCTCCCTTCCCCTATCCTCAGTACTTTATTTTTGATGACCACTTCCCACCAACAGTCCTCCCCACTTTGGAATCCCTCCCTCCCCTTTATACCTTTCCCCTAATCCTTCTATTAGTCTATCCCTTTCCTTTCCTCCTTTCCCTCCCACCTTCCCACAAGGAGGGTCAGCCTTTCTTTGAAGCCAGATGTGTCTGATATACTCTCTTAGAGTCCAATCTAATGAGAGTAAGGTTTACTCAATACTCATCATGCTCCCTACTTTCCCTCAATTATATTAGATCTTCTATGTCTCTTTATGAGATTTTGCCTTATTTTACCTCCTTTATTGTTACTTTATTTTGCCTCCTCCCCCCCTTTTTCTTTTTAGTATGATATCCCTTCCACCTCTAATTTCGTTTCCATTATTATCAAAGAAAAATCAAATTATACACCCATTCTTTAAGGATACCCCTATTAGAGATATAGTTCTCAAGAGTTCTTTCCTTTTTACCTTTTTATGCTTCTCTCTAGTTCTGTATTTGGAGGTCAAATTTTTTGTTCCGATCTGGTCTTTTCATTAGAAATAGGTGGAATTCTCCCGTATTATTGAATGACCATCTTCTTCCTTGGAAGATGATGCTCATTCTAGCTGGATAACTTATTCTTGGCTGTAATCCAAGTTCTTTTGCCTTTCGGAATATCTGGTTCCAGGCCCTTCAATCCTTTAAAGTGGAAGCTGACAGATCCTGTGTAATTCTAATGACAGTTCCTCGGTATTTGAGCTGGAATATGAAATATGAATATTTCCATTCCCTGATGCCATGTTTTAGAGGGAACATTGGCATTCAGAGGGGGCATTCACAAAAGCTCTAATCTAATCAACATGACTTGGAGAGGATTCTGAGTTCTTCAAGAGAAACAAAAACATTGGCATATTCTATTAAACTGGAAAGATATTGAATATGGTCCCAGTGACAGACTGCATCTTCTTTCTGGGGTTATGGACAATCTCATTGCCAATGGCTGATCAGGAGATGAGGAATTATTAGGAGAATCCATGAAACAAAGAAATGAACAATATGTCCCTGCAATTCCTCTATGTTTTTGCAGTGGTAACTGTGGAGTGAGAAAAGACAGAGTGAACTAAGAATCACAAGCATTTTAGACCATTGATAAATACTAATTTAACTCTTGATCTTTTGATTATATCCAAAAACCATGAGTTGACTGAATACTGAATGAATTGGAACCTATCAATATTGAGATTCTCACTGTGAATGAAACCAGAAGACATGAGGAAGTTACAATTAAATGAAAGGATGTTTCCTTGCAAAGACAACTAAAGCAGTTGGAAGAGTTATTTTCAATGTGCTCCAAAAAGGTAGTGAGATATAATTTCATAAGACATTTTATTATCTGGCTGTGTATTGCTCATGATGGGAATGACAAAAAAAGATTACCATGAATTTAATTGCAACCTAGGCAACAAAATTTATGGCATATCATGAATAAGTATATAAATTCTATGAAGTATTTGACAAGATGCTGCAAACCAGGTCAAAATATAGGTTGTCAACATATACTGGTCACTTATTCACTTCTTTTTTTATTTTTTTATTTAAAGTTTTACAAATTATGTTTCAGTTTTTATTCAAACGTGATAAGTTCTTTCTCTGGTGATGGATAGAATTTTTCATTATAAGTTCTTCAGAATTGTCTCGAATCATTCTATTGTTGAGAATGGCATTTACAACTGATCTTTTTTTAAATTAATTTAATGTATTTGCAAAACATATATATGGGTATTTTTCAACATTGACCCTTATAAAGCTTTCCATTCCAAATTTCTCCCCCCTACTCCCCACTCTTCCCATAGATGGCATGAAGTCTACTACATGTTAATTATGTTAAAATACTTGACAAGTCAAATATATGTATAAATATTTCCATACTTATCTTGCTGTGCAAGAAAAATTGTATCTAAAAGAAAAAAAAAATCTAAGAAAGGAAACCCAATGCAAGCCAACATCAATAGAAAGCATAAAAATATTAAGTTGTGGTCCACATTTTGTATCCCTCTCTCTGGGTGTATATGGCTTTCTTCACTGAACAATTGGAACTGATTTGAAACATCTCACTGTTGAAGAGAGCCATGTCCATCAGAACTGATCATCATATAGTATTGTTGTTGCTGTGTATAATAATCTCCTGGTTCTGCTTACTTTGCTCAGCATCAGTTCATGCAAGTCTCTCCAGGCCTCTCTGAAATCATCCTGCTAGTCATTTCTTGCAGAACAATAATATTCCATAACATTCATATACCACAATTTGTTCAGCCATTCTCCAATTGATGGGCATCCACTCAGTTTCCAGTTTCTACCCACTACAAAAAGGGCTGCCACAAACATTCTTGTACCTGTGGGGCCATTTCCTTCCTTTAAGATCTCTTTGGGATATAAGCCCAATAGAAACACTGCAGGGTCAAAGAGTATGCATATTTTGATAATTTTTTGAGCATAGTTCCAAATTGCTCTCCAGAATGGCTGGATCCGTTCACAGTTCCACCAACAATATATGTATCCCAGTTTTCCCACATCCCCGCCAACATTAGTCATTATATTTTCCTGTCATTTTAGCCAATCTGACAGGTGTGTAGTGGTACCTCAGAGTTGTCTTAAGTTGCATTTCTGTGATCAATAGTGATTTGGAGCACCTTTTCATATGAATAGAAAAAGTTTTAATTTCATCATCTGAAAATTGTCTGTTCATATCCTTTGACCATTTATCAATTGGAGAATGGCTTGAATTCTTATAAATATGAGACAATTCTCTATATAATTTATCCTATATCAGAAACCTTAAATGTAAAGATGATTTCCCAATTTATTGCTTCCCTCCTAATCTTGTCTGCATTAGTTTTGTTTGTATAAAAACTTTTTAACTTAATATAGTCAAAATTATCTATCTGGTATTCAATTAAGAGTTCCAGTTCTCTTTGGACACAAATTTATTCCTTCTCCATAGGTCTGAGAGGTTAACTATCCTATGTTCCTCTAATTTGCTTATAATATCACTCTTTATATCTAAATCATGAACCCATTTAGATCTTATCTTGGTATGTGGTGTTAGGTGTGGGTCAAGCCCTAATTTCTTCCAAACTAGTTTCCAATTTTTCCAGTAGTTTTTGTCAAATAATGAGTACTTATCCCAAGAGTCTTTGGGTTTATCAAACACTAGATTGCTATAGTTACTGGCTAGTTTGTCCTGTGATCCTATCCTATTCCACTAATCGACTACTCTATTTCTTAGCCAGTACCAAATGGTTTTGATGACCATTGCTTTATAATATAGTTTTAGATCTGGTACAGCAAGGTCACCTTCTTCAGCCCTTTTATTTTATTTTATTTTTTTCCATTAATTCCCTTAAAATTCTTGATCTTTTGTTCTTCCAAATGAACTTTGCTACTATTTTTTTCTAGATCTGTAAAATAATTTCTTGGGAATTTGATTGGCATTGCACTAAATAAGTAAATTAGTTTGGGTAGTATTGTCATTTTTATTATATTCACTTGGCCTACCCATGAGCACTTGGTGTTTTTCCAATTGATTAGGTCTGCCTTTATTTTTGTGGAAAGTGTTTTGTAGTTTAGTTCGTAGTTTCTGATTTTTCCTTGGCAAATAGATTCCCAAATATTTTATACTATCAACAGTTATTTTGAATGGAATTTCTTTTTGTATGTCTTGCTGTTGAACTTTTTTGGTAATATATAAAAATGCTGATGATTTATGTGGATTTATTTTGTGTCCTGTAACTTTGTAAAGTTGTGAATTGTTTCTAGTAGATTTTTAGTTGAGTCTCTAGGGTTCTCTAAGTATACCATCATATCATCTGCAAAGAGTGATCATTTGGTTTCCTCATTACCTAGCCTAATTCCTTTAATCTCTTTTTCTTCTCTTACTGCCAAAGCTAACATTTCTAATACAATATTAAATAGTAATTGTCACAGTAGGCAGCCTTGTTTCACTCCTGATCTTATTGGGAATGGTTCTAGTTTGTCCTCATTATATATGATGCTTGCTGATGGTTTTAAGTAGATACTACTGATCATTTTAAGGAAAAGCCCATTTGTTACTATACTCACTAAGTGTTTTTAGTAGGAATGGTGTTGGATTGTATCAAAAGCTTTTTCTGCATCTATTGAGAAAATCATAGGATTTTTGTTAGTTTGGTTGTTAATATAATTGATTATGCTGATAGTTTTCCTAATATTGAACCATCTGTGCATTCCTGGTATAAATCCTACTTGGTCATAGTGTATTATCCTGGGGATGACTTTTTTATAATTGCATTGCTAATATCTTATTTAAAATTTTTGCATCATTATTCTTTAGGAAAATTGGTCTATAGTTTTCTTTCTCTCAGTGTCACAGGAAACTATGACTTACAGTTTTTATGCAAATCTAAGATTACAGTTAGCATAACAAATGATGACTTGCAGTAGTAGATGGAGCTAGAAGTTCTCTTTGCCAATGTTTTCTCTGGCCCAGACAATTATCTTTTAAGGCAAGTGACAAATGTGTTAATTGTTCTGCTTTCTGGAAAGGTAGGAGGGAGAAAAAGGGAAGGGAAAGTAGGGAAGGGGAAAAGGGAATGAGAGAGAGAGAGAAAGAGACAGAGAGAGAGAAGGAGGGAGAGGGAGAAGGGAGGATAGAGGACTAGATGAGAGGAGGAAAAGAGAGAGGAAAGAGGAAATGAGAGAGATGGGAAGGAGAAATGGTTGGAAGAAAAAGGAGGGAGAGAGAAGAAGTAAGGATAGAGTAAGAGGGTCAGAGAGAGAGGAAAGAAAAAGAGGGGCACCACCTCTAGTTTTACTTATTTTTGTTCTATTTTCACAAGATATTTAATTTATTATCTTGTTTGCACATAGTTGTTTTCATGTTATACATAACAATTGCTATACCTTAAATTTCTTGAGAACAAGGAGTTATTTATTTATTTATTTAATTTTTGCTTTTTTGGTGGCCTCTGCACTTAGCACAGTGTTTGGCACATAGAAGGCATTCTAAAATGTTGACTTGATTTCTTTCTTAGTCCTTTACAATTCACAAATATTATTCACTTTAGAATTCTATTTCTACATCCCCATCATCCTTCTTTGACACAAGACCATTGTTGCCACATTTCTTTTTCTTTTCCCCTTTAAAATTGGACAAGCCTGACATATTTATGAAAAATGAAAATGACATTGGAAGGGGCAGGCACAACAGTGGCAAGAGAGCCCATAGCTCTAATTTGTTCTGACATCCTTAAAGAAAATGAAAAGGGTTGCATTATTTTATGCCTTTTCCCCCATTTCTGTGTGGAAATAAGTACAGTGATGATTGAATAATGAAAGATGATGAATTGATCTAGATAATTCTTGTCTGCAAAATTGCATTCTTAAATAATTTTGGGGAAAAAGACTTTCCCAAACTTAGATAATAATAGCAACAAAATAGTTACTCATTCTAGGCTAATATGAATTAATACAAACCATGGTTTATACATTATTGGATGGTTTGATTCTATAGCAAAAAAAATGCATTTGGGGAACTTCCAGACTAATTGTCTTCATATACAGGTGAGCTATGTTTGGTGATGTAAAGCATAGAAATACAATAATATTAAGATGCACATTTGGCTTCTTTTTAAAGGGATAAACTGTAAAACAGTTTTGTATAATCACCAAACAGAATCACTTGGCATGGATTTAAAAAGGCATTTGGCAGGTGGAGTTTTTTTTTCCTTTTGGGCAACAGGAAAGGATACTTGGCATGATGATGTTACAACTGTATTAGTATCAAGAGAACAAAGGAAACCACTAGGAGAGAGGATTTAAAATAGAACATTTTAAATAATAAAAGTTGTGCAATAAAGAGACAGTGTGATATAGTGGGTAAAGAGAGCTAAATTTAGGATCAATTAAAATTGGGTTTTAATCATGTATAATCCTAGACAAGTCCATACACTTCTCAGTACTTCCAGGCAACTCTCTTAAAAAAGACCAGAGAGTTCATTCATTAGGAATTCTCAGCACTAATTAAATAAGTTGGCGAGCAAAAAATGTACGTGGATAAATTACTTCTTCATTCATAGCACTTCAATGGCTCCCTCTTGCCATCAGTTCTTGAAGAGGACCATGACATCAGAAAGGTGAGGTTATGAATTGCAAGTGAATTAGCTTGTGCTCTTTTTTGGAACTGATGTCTTTGTATTTTAGATTGGGATGGGTTGAAGGAGAGAGAAGACAGACTAAATTAATCAAACAACAGATATTCAGGACACCTTGACCTGCAAAAGGTTAAGTCTTTCTGTCATGTCAGAAAAAAATAGGGGAAGCTCTAATCATTTTCTTTCAATGAAGAAATCTTAATTATTGCCACCTTCTGTGTTAACTGCTTATTTTGTATAAACAACATTTTTTGGAGGAGGTCATATTATAAGTTAGTGACATGAAGAGCATGGTTCATTAAGTACCTATGGTTTATTTACATTCAACTTTGAACCTTTAAAAACTTCTAATTTCCATATTACAGTCATATACTCAACTTTGCGAGATATATTCCAGTCACATAGCTATTTTGGTTAATGGTTGTTGCAAATGGAATACAACACTTATTTGATTCTGTTAATTATATGAGTACTGTTCAGACTGTTTCATATAAACTTTTACTCATTTTAATGTGTCTTATTTATACTGGAATTATTGGAAATCTTCCAAAGATCTAACCAATGCTTTTATAAGCAAATAATGTACTCAAAAAGAAAAAAAAAAGGATTGGGTTGAGTTAATCTGACTCAACATGTTGATGTATGACACGTAACTCATAACTAAACAATTCAGTTTGATGTCAACAGTTTCATACTCTAAAGTACAAGATTGTTTTTGGTCTGTAAAATTATTCTTAATGTTCACATCTGAGTCTCTCTCTTTGGAAGAGTTGCAGTCACACTTAAACTTGTAAACATCATGAGGGAAGGAACTGTAATTCATTTTTGCATTGTTCACAGTGCTTACATTAAGTGGGAACTTGATAAATATTTATTTTATGAATTCTCTTAAATAAATCCATAGAATTTCTTGATCTTATAATACTATTTGAATTAACAAAGTTGTCTTTTAAAATACAAAGACTCCTATAAGAGGTAGCTGATTAATGATTTGTATCTTAATATAAAGCAGTCTTCGTATGAGTCATATGACAAGTCACTTAATTGGCAAAGTATGTAGAACTAGGAAGACTTGTGTGAGTTTAAATCTTGCCTCAAAACAATTACTAGCTAAATGACTTTGGGCACATCCCTTCCCATGTCAGCCTCATTTTTTTCAGTTGTTAAGCAGGAATAATAATAATAATAATAATAATAATAACAATAATAATATCCTTGTTGTGAGGACCAATTGAGGAATTAGTTGGGGGGAACTTTGCAAACCTTTAAGACATATATAAATGCTAACTATTATAATTAGCCTATTGGAAGTGCCCAGTCAGCTGTAGATTGACTAGTGAGAAATTGTTTATTAGCCAAAACATAGTTGAAAAAAAAGGGCAAGTTCACAAATGTGAATGCAAAATTTATATATGAGTAACTAATATGCTACAGTGAACCTGGTTCTAGAGTCACATTCATACTCATGCATATTATTTCTGTGAATTTGGAAAATTGCTTAACTTCCTTGAGATGTAGCTTCTTCATTTGTAAAATGAAGGCATTGTCATGAGTGACTTTTGAGGTCCCCTTAAATTCTTCACCTATAATCCTATAAATGTTGGGAAGTTAAAATGGTTACCTTTAGAGAAATATGTTCGGATTAAATTTCTGATTTGATAAGGAGTGGCCATAATGGGAAAGGTGAGAAAAAAGAGGATATTTGCAAAATATTATTTTCTAACAAATTTATTTGGATCACATGGATGCTTTTTTTGGGGCAATTTTGTCAAATTTTCATAAAGGAGCCTCCTTTAAGACCCATTTAAAATCCTATCTTCTACAAAAGGGCTCTCCTGATTTTCCTTTGATACTGGTGCCTTTTCTTGATTAATCATAGCAGATTTATCCTCTATCTGTTTTGTTTGTCCATAGCTGTTTGCATATTGTCTCCTTCATAGACTGTGCTCTTCTGGAGAGTAGGGACTGTCTTTTACCTTGCTTTGTGTTTGCATATTTTTAGATTTAGTGCCAACATATACTATGCATTTAATAAATGTCTATTTACTGACTGACAAGTGCTAACCAATAGACTAATTATTTTTCTCTTATTCTTTTAAAATTTTGTGGCTGCCATTGCAATGTTTGATGTCTCTCACATGTGGTACAGGATTGGATGACCTGCTTTTTTGATATTGCAGCTTTTTATTGATATCCTTTATGTATCTTTTCATACTTAAGTCATGGTTGGCAATATGTTCTAACTTACTTATATCCTCCATGAGGATATCTATCTCTTTTGGGTCACTTGCAATTTTTGATATTTCTGAGATCATCATGTTCTACATTTCCCTTTTTGAAAAATCTTGATGATTAATCCATTATTACTTTTAAAATTATGTTGCTTCCAGAATGAATTTTTTATTACATGCATTTAGGTACATTCATCTGTTCTTTCCAATGTTAACTTCCTAAATGCCATTTCTAACTCCTCATTTAACATTTCTGATATTGAGAAGGCAGAATCCTAATGAGTTCTTCTGTCCCTGATTTAGAGAATAGATTATAATAGAAAAGCTTAATAAAGTTTTATTTTGCCTTCCCTCTCCCCCCTCCTATTTCATACACAATAACTCAAGGGATAGCCTAGATTTTGTGGGTTTCTTGGTAAGTTTTCTGCAGGCTTGTGCTTTCTGAAATTTTATGAGGTGACTCTCATTTTAATCACCAATCAATATTCTCTATGTCATTTTGCAAGCAAACTTGTATTTAAAAGTAGTGTTGTCCTTACCCTGAATGACACAAAACAGTGTAGCACAGTGGGAAGGATGCTGCAGTCAGAGTCACAACACCAGAGACCAGAGTTCTAAGCTTGGCTCTCCTTCCTATGCAAATGACCCTGGGCAAGTAACTTGATACTTGTCAAATGATAGGGTTGGATTAGATATCAGCACTCTTCAAATTCTAAATCTGTGATCCTGTGTTTGATAAAGAAAATGCGTTTATGTAATGCAGAAGTTTCTGGATTCTTTTTGTTAATTGTTTATTAGTCTCTCCAGGACATTTTCTAAAGGAGTAAACCGTCAGAGCAGCAAATGGCAGCAGCAGTTTGGCAGATAGCTGGAAATAGGAATTCAAGGGTCAAAGAGTAGCAGTAGAGGAGAGAGCTTTAGTGGAAAACAACTGTGGCAATATAGTGGAATGGTAGCTGAAGTGGGAGTTCTAAGTAGTCCCAGTTCATTACTGGGAGACAGAGCTGTGAAATATGTTTTATTCTCAATGCAACTCTTCCCTACCTTGGAGGTGTAGTTTGAAGAGTGGCTTCCTTCCCCACTAAGATAGTTATCTATGGGAGATTTTACCACTCTCTGTCCTGGGGAATATTGGATAAAATAATTATATTTATCTTCTCTATTATTTGCTTTCTATTCTGCCTCAATTCAGTGCTTAGCTATTTGATTTAGTGTCTCTGCTTGCTAATAAATGCATTGGTTGAAAGCATGAGCTGTATTTGCATAATTGTAACCCCATGCCCAGAACCTGGACAGAAGTTTCATAGGCCAGCAAGACTTCTCACTTAATTTGGAGGCATTTGTAAAGTTCTTTTTCTACTATGTTAAACTATACAATAGATGTTTGCATACAATTATATTCTCGACAATCTGTGTATGAATATCAAGTGAATTGCGAGGCAAGATGACTGCATTATGATATGTTTAATGTTGCCTTTTAGAGCATAACAAAACCAACTTTGCCAATTTCTCTGACTAAATGCCTGAGGAGAACCTGTGAGCTGTCTACCATTATTTGGAGTGTCTTTGTGTCTTTAATTTCATTTATAGTGAGAATGCTAGTTTGGGGGTCGTTCATTTTCTCTAATAATATATCAATTCATTGGTATGAAGATCTCACACAGAATGCCAACAATTAAGCTAATATTTATGGATGGTCTAAAAATTTTGATTCTTAGAACCTTATATCTTTTTTTTTATTTCCATAATTGGAAGTGTATGAGGGCCCTGCATGTAAGATGATGAGTCATTTCACATTTTTCTTTATTTTTGGGTGGGGATAGCTAACAAATTCCCTAATAAGCAATGTAGGCCTCTCAAACTCATCAAGTACCAGAGAGAACTCATTATCTTTCTTTTCCTTAAAACTTATCTTACTTCCTAACTTCCCTATTTCTTTGGAGGATACCATCATTCTTTTAGTCACATGATTCACAACATGGGAGTCATCCTTAATTCTTTACTCTCAATCAACATCTCAAATTATCATGATTCTTCTTTTGCTATGGTTTGTTAATATAACTTTCACATATCTAACATTTGTCCCCTTCTCATCCCTGATAAAAGAACTATCTTTTTTGTGTGTTTTACTTTATATTATTTCATTTATAATAGAAAAACTAAAGCACACAAATAACAAATTGGGAATCTATAGTTACAAACAGGTTACACATGTTAAAAAGTAAAGGGATACAATAAATACATATATAAATAAAATGCATATATCTTGGAGTCATGCTTTTATTTTATTTTTTGAATCAGTTTTTTTATTTCATGACTAAGTATATCTAGAAAAAAACATTTCCTCATATATATGTATATCACAAATATACACAGAAATACATGTATATATGTGTGTATGCTTACAATTCATTTTTCTCTTCTATTACCCTCCCCTTTTTCTATTTCCTCATTTGGAAATCGGCCTCTCTGAGCTGTTTAGGCAGCCCTTGATGTGCAAGGCTGATGATGAGATGATAATAAGACTCAGGTTTGTTCAAAAGATAAAGAAATTTTAATTAGGTGAATTAATGGATTTTGGCCCATTGTGTTTGACTCAGACCTAAGTCTGGATTCTCCCCTTTTTTCTGGATTACCCCAAGCAGAGTGATATGGGTGTAGATAAATCTCTGTCACCAAGACTGAGTGATCAGTCACATCCTCCAGTCCCTAATGAGAATAAATATACCTCTTATTATAATATCCATTCTTCTCCTTCATTGTTAACAAATCAGAATTGATTGTCACCCTCAGAACACCTGCTGTTCCAAGGGCACATAAGTGTTGAGTTTCATGAGGGTTCCATGAAGGGTCTTTAGCATTTGTGAATGCAACTGTCCCTTTTATCAACTATCTACTTGTGTAATTAATAAAACAATTGCTCAAAAATTATGTCTCGAACTTTTTATACATCAGAAGGACAGATAGACAGACAGAAATAGAAAAAGAGGTAATGACTAATTTTGATGGATTGTTCTTATGATATGAACTGATGTTTCCTCTTTCTTTAGCTTAATGCAGTTCAGACAACAGCTGCAGTCTTATTGGGGTAAAAGAATTATGATATTTGCAAGCTACTGCCTTGTCATTTGCATGTACTTCTTATGAGTTGTGTGAAAAATAGTGGGTCTTGATTTCTCCATAGTAATTGTCAAATCTAAAATTTGTGAGCTGATTTAAATGTAGATCTAGACAATATAATGTGAACCTGTCCTAAAGCTAAACTGACTTTTCTTTTCTTTTTTGGATTTCAGGTAATGGGACATTAATTGGTGCTTCTGCCAATGTTGTCTGTGCTGGAATTGCAGAACAGCATGGATATGGCTTCTCTTTCATGGAGTTTTTCAGGTATTTTTGTGGACTTGTTCTAGTTTTCTGCTTAACTATACCTTTAATGTGTTAATAATGGCTTTTTTTATTGAAACAAACTGACACCATACAGCCCAAGCAATTAGACATTAGGCTAAATATGTTTTTAGCTATTAAAGAGACCTGGAGTATGTGGAATTTGAGCACTGAAAACAAATTAAAGCTTTATTGCTAGAATTAGCCTTGCATCACAAAGTGTGATTTCAGACATCCTTTAGGACTGAATAACTCAGATTGAAGTGGAATTTCTCTGGAGAAATAGAAAAAAACAAATGCAAGTGTTGAAAAATTGTCAAGCCTTGCTGGATATGAGATTTCAGGTTCATTGTTCTTGACAGAAAGTTTCAGAGGATTTGTGTTCCATATGTACGATGATGCTGGTGCTGAAGAAAATGCAGAGGTGGAAAGTCTTACATGTTTCCTTGATATTGACAATCACTAAACACTATTGTCCTTACAGTTTCTGGTCTATTTCTAAATCATCTTTATTTTGACATACTCAAAACTAGGTCTCTCTAATAAGGTTTGGCCTTTTAACATCAGAATTTTGGTCAATGTTTTCATAGCTCTTGTCCATATGGCTCTTTCTAAACACTATATCTGCTCCATCCAGAGTATCCTGGAGTCATAATGTCTATTGGATGATTGTTGTTTTCCTTTTGTCAATTCATTGTGAAAATTTTTTAAGCCACATTTCAAATTGAGTTCACTTTTCTCATTAATTTTGAACCTCTTCACCTACTTCATCACTTTATGCTCCCAAAAGTTTCCTTTCACTCCATTCAAAACAATTTTCTTTCAGTAGCCTCTGTAGCAAATGCCACCTTTCATGCAATTCCTTTTTTCCTGTGTTGGAAACAAACTACTTCCATCTTTTCTTATCTATACTTCATCCTTTCTTTCATCAAGGTATTTTTAAAATCCATTTTAAATCCAAGAAAAAGTATTGCATACTTTATTATATCAGATTGAGTGGACAGATTTTACTCCTTTAGTACAGATATATTTCAAGAAATTTACTTTGTTAGAGTCTTTTCTTTTAGCCTAACCCTTATAAAAAATTCAACTCTATGTTCTGTCTAGAAAAAAAATTAATTGACTACATTGATATTGACATATCCTGTACATATGTGTCATAACCATCTTAAGTTCTTAAGAACTGGATAATTTTCAATGTGTTAAAAAATAGATCTTCAATAAGAACTTCATAGTTATTGTGATGAACTTTTTCCCCAGCATATTGCCTTTTTGATAGGCTTAATGAATTTTTTGAATATGGTTGACAAAATTGAATTAATCATTCAGAAACTGCAAATTGTTTAATTTATTACATTTATGTCTGAGTCATGTATCGATAATACTAATGTTTTCAACTAGAGAGTCCACTTTTTCTTTCTTGAGAGCTTATTGTTGTTCAATCATTTTTCCTCTGTGTAACTCTTTGTGATCTCATTTGGGGTTTTCTTGACAAAGATACTGGAGTGGTTTTTCATTTCCTTTTCCAGCTCTATTTACAGATGAGGAAACTAAGGCAAACAGGATAAAGTGGCTTGCTCAGGGTCACATAGCTATTAAGTGTCTGAGGCCAGATTTGAATTCAGGAAGACTCATCTTCCTGAGTCCAGGACAGCATTCTATTGATTGTGCCATTTCCCTGCCCTTCTTGAGAGTACTGCTCAATAAAAAATGTGAAGTAATAATGTCAGAAATGAATTTCCCTGTCAGTAATAGAAATTCAGAAAAAAATTATACCCATTAATCAAGGCAGGTAGATAGCACAGTGGGTTTAGGATTAGGGAGACCTGAGTTTGAATTTTGCTTCATGCAGCTACTAGTACTTCAGTCTGAGGCAAACCATTTAATCTCTCATCACCTCAGTTCCCTTATCTGTAAAATGAGGATATGTATAATTGTAATGACAACTGTTGTGAATAAGGAGTAATAATTAATGTAAGCTAACATATATTACTATATGTCATGCATTGTTCTAAGCACTTTACAATTATTAGTTCATTTGATCCTCATAGCAACCCTAGGAGATAGTTACTATTATTATCTCTATATTACAGATGAAAAAGATGAGGCAAATGGGAGCTAAGTAACTTAACCAGTGTTATATAGCCTGTAAATGTCTGAGGGTGTTTTTGAACTCAGGTTTTCCTGATTCCAGGCCCAGTGCCACCTTACTGTGTCATTTTGAAGACCAAATGAGAAACTTAATTAATAAACATTTATTAAGTAACTACAATATTCCAGGCACTATGCTAAGCACAGAGAATACAAAAAAAGGCAAAAGACAGTCTCCATTCTTAAGGAGCTCACAATTTAAAGGGAGATAACCAAAGTAAACTACTTTGCAAACCTTTTATTAAAACATAAATTCTAGCTATTAATCCTTATGTTCTTTGGATTTCAAAAGATATCAACAACAACAACAACAAAAAGTTCATGTAAATTAACATGGAAGAAGTAGAGAAATGAAATTGGGGGACGTTATCAATTTAAAAGAAAAAAGTTATTGTTTATGGTTATGACTTCTATGATTCTTAGCTATTAAGATATATTGAAACAGAAGTCCTGCTAAAATAAATGTGCTCTAGCCAGTCTTTCCCTCAATGTCTATATTAGTTATTGTGTCTCCCATCTGGCCCATGTATAACACAGATATAGTTAGGAAAGGACTTCATACTGGTAAAAACATTCTAAGCCTGCCTATCACTTTACTCAGGATTAATGTAAATTAGAATTTATTCTGTATTTCCAAATATCTCCTTTCTTCACTTTTTCTTCATTGAATATAAAAGTATTCTCTCTGTCTTTGCTCTATGAATTAAACAACCAAAAAAACTGGTAGTCCTCAAACTATCTTATTTAAAGTGTTTTCTGCAGCCACCTTGAATTAAATGTGTAGCGTAGGAGAGACTACAGACATACAAGGCTACCTGGATAGACCCATGTCATGCAAATAAAAAAATGGGGTCCATGCAACATTATTTGCAACATATGAAAATTAATTTTATCATTTTTTAAATGAAGCTTTCATTTTGTTGTAAATTTTACTCTGCTTAAAGTTTTTGTAATCTGCTAATTGTATTTCTCTTTGAACCACCAGATTAGATTCATAGGAGCCCAACTCATTACAGTGAAGCATTTTCTGCAGAAACTTTGATTGGATTAATAAGAAACTTTGCAAATTAAAGTATGTTTAAAAGTAAAATTAAAGTCTATGATAATTTTTTTAAAAGGAAAGTTTAAGTTCTCAGCAAAAAACTCTTTAACATTTTTAAAAGAACAATTTGGAAATTCTCCGTCTTTCTCCATAATTTAGTGTTGTTGAAAAGGATCACAAACTGAGAGTGACATAGAGTATGAAGCCAATTTCATCGTCAAGCAGTTTTTATTAAGCATCCATTTTTCTTAGTGCTCTCTCAGGACCTGTGCCCAACAAATTAAAAAGGGATACAAGTTCCCATATTTCCTAATATTGCAAACTGACACTAATAATGAGGTACCAAGTTTTTGCCAGCTTCTGCACTGCACAGGTTGCTTTGGATTAAGCCAAAAATATTATTCTCTCTGGGTAGTTTGAAACCATCATAGTGGAATGGAAAAAATGAATAATATAACTAAATCATTCCCCTTGAACATCACTTCCCAAATATTTCCCATTCTGAGTTTAAAATAACAGAAAAGAAAGGAGTGAAATTAAGTTTTCCATTCTCCCTTCTTTTGTTCTTATTCTCTCTCCCTCCTACCTCTTGCTTTCTCCCCTTATCCATTCTTTCTTTTCCTTTTCCCCTCCCTCTTCTACTTTCATTAATATTGATCTTATCTTTTAAATATAAAGTCCTTTTATTTTAGTCCTTATCATTCTTGACCTTCCTGTAGTATTTAATGTTGTTGGTTATCCTCTCCTCCTGTATATTTTTTCTTCATAACAATTATAGTTAACATTTATATAGTGCTTATGGTGTACCAGACACCACTAAGTGTTTTAAAATTCTAATTTGTTTTTATTAATGTTGTTACTGTATTCTTCCGTGGGTTTTGATGATATAATCCTCTCTGGGTTTTTTTCCTACCTGCTAGATTGTCCTTTCATCTCTTTTAATAGATTATTCATTATTCTTTTCTCAAGGTTCCCAAAGTTTTCCCAAGGTTCTGAGCTGGGCCTTCTTCTCCTATCTTACTAAGCTGTCTTACTTGACTTCATCAGTTCTCTTGTCTTCAGTAACTATATCTATGTAAATGACTTCCAAATCTAGATAACTAGTCCTATATAGCCAAACTCTTATTAAATACCCACTTGGATATCTCTAGGTTAGACTTTTCAAACTCTACATATCTAAAACAGAACTCACCTTCCCTCTTAAATGTAACTCTCCTCCAAACTTTTGTTTTGTTTTGTTTTTCCTGTTGAGGTCACCATTATTCTTCTAATAATGAAAGTCAGCATTTTGGAGTCATCCTTACTTTTTCCTTTTCCCTCCTCCCATTTCCCCCCTCCATTTGTAGTCATTTGCCAAATCTTGACATAGGCCCAACATCATATCTCTCATATTTCCACTTCTCCATATTTGCGTAGCCACCACTTCTGGTCTTTGTGTCACCTCTCAGACTATTAGATAAGACTCTTAATTGGTTTTTGAGCCCCAAGTTTCCTTTCTTTATGCTCCACATAATTACCAAAATATCTTTCCTAAAGAACACATTTAATGTGACGCTTGCTCAAGAAACTAGCGGATTCCCTGTTACCTCTAGGGCAAATTATATAAACTTTACAGTTAAAAAAATTTAAATATATATATATGTAGATATAAATATATGTAAATAAAATATATGTTACACATACACACACACAGTAAATTCATCAGTAATATACACATATATACATATATAATTATATAAATTTTACACTTAAAAATCTATCACATTCTAGACAAAATTGCCTACTTATTCCATGTCCGTGATCGTAGATCTGCTACTTTCATACCTTAGCACAGTATGCCCACTGTGCCAATGATCAGCCTCCATTTCTCAGAATCCTTATTATTGATCAAGGTTCATCTCAAGTGCCAACTCCTACAGGAAACCTCTGAATTGTCCAGTTCTTGCTGATTTTCCCTTCTCAGATTAAAAAGATTGGCATGTAGTTAGTGTTTTGACTTTGGGTCACTCAGCTTATAAGTGTCTGTGGTTGGATTTGAGGTCAGAATTTTCTAAGATCATTCTAGTGCTTTATCTTCTACACTGTCTAACTGCCTCATAAGGAAATGAAAGTAGGACAGCTTCACTAGAACACAAAGCCTGAGGTGGAATGTTGTAAAATTGGTCTCAAAAGAAAGATGTAAAGGATTTTCTTTGTTAAGTGGAGGCATTATTGTTTAATTATAATAGCAATAAGGATTCACAGAAGCTTATGGAGGTCAGGCCTGTCACTAAAAAATATCAGTAGGATGGTTGTAGGAAAATAAATTTGAAAGAGGAGAGACTGGAAGAAGGGGAAACTATCAGGAGGATATTACAATTGGTTAGATAAGGCCTGCTAAAGATCCAAACTAGGATAAGGGTCATGTTAGTGGAGAATCAGGGAGATGTGGGAGGGGGTACAATATGAATGATGATTTAACGAGGAGAATAAGAAGGAATAGTTAGGTAGCAGGAACATATCACAAAAATCCAGGCAGGAGAGAACATCCAGGATGTCATGTGTGTGGAACATTGCAGAGAATTTAAGAAGGATTAGGACTAAGAAAAGACCACTGGGTTTTATGATTAGTGGATTGCTGAAAATATTGGTGAGAGCAAATGCAACATAGTATTGTGAGGATGAAACCAGAAGGCAAGAAGTTTAGAAGGGTGAGTATGGCGGGGCAGGGGGAGGTGTAGGAATTGGATGTGTGAATTCATTGATATAAAGAACTTTAAGATGAGGAATATAAACCTCCTCATACAGACAACTTTTTCTATAGTTTGCTTTTGAAAGAGAAGAGGCTTATAGGATGACAGCATGAAGGTATTTTAGTGATAGAATATCAAGTAAAAGTTTTTTAAGGATAGGAAAGTTTTAAGTATATCTGTAGGCTTCAGGGAAGGAGCTAACAAATAAAAGAGATTGAAGATGAGAGAAAAAAATGATTGATAATATAGTCTCTTGGAAGAGAGAGGATAGGATGAGATCAAGAACACAAGTAAAAAGTTGACCTTGTCAAGAAGAGCCACCCTTTTCTCAGAGACTAAAATTAAAAAGAATGTAAGAGATGATGAAGTAATTTAAGGGATAAAATTAGATACAGAAGGGAATCTACAGAAAAACACTTCTGATTTTCTCAGTAAATATGAAGCAGCAAAATGGTGTGGTGAATAAAGCAATCCACCTGGAATCAGAAAAACCTGAATTGCAATCTAGCTTTAGACACTTATCAGCTGTGTAATCTGGGTTAGCCACTTAACTTCTGTCTGCCTCACTTTCCTTACCTGTAAAATGGGGATAATAATAGCATTTTCTTCCAAGGGTACCTGTGGGGATAAAATGAATTAATATTTATAAATTATATTTGTAATAATTTATAATAATATTTATAAAGCACTTTGCAAACTTTCAGAACACCATATCATGGTTAGCTATTAGTAAATAATGTCTCAAGATCTTTTATTGACAAGGTGGGTCTTCTGTTGTGTTGGAAGGAAGAAGTAATAATAGATGGCTTGCATGTAAAGTTCTCGCATTAGATTGTAAGTTCTTTGAAGGCAGTCTTTGAAGACTTTTATTTTTGTTTATATCCCCAAAGTTGGTACAGTGCCTGGCAGATAATAGATACCTAACAAATGCTGATTGATTAATTATACCATGCTACCACTGTAATTTCTATTTTGCTATACCTTTTCCTTTGACTGAGATAGTATGAAATGTGCTCTAGTAACTTTAATTGAATATACATTTAGGTTTGGTTTTTGTCTACCTTTACTAATCTATCCTTAAAAATCCTGAGTATGTTACATGTGTCATAGCAATCCAATCTGAAATTTTCCTGAGGTGTTTGTTGCATTAGTAGAGATTTTATGTTAACTACAACCAGATTGATGTATCTTGAATTTGAAATACAATTAGGGGGAGTGATGGTAACAGTTCTCATACAGCATTTCATCAGATGTTTTTACATGCTTTACTCTTGTTTGATCCACACATCAATTTTGTGAGGAAGGTAATTTTAAATTCTCCATCAAGATCTCTTAATTTAAATGATAAATCAGAAGAAAAATTAAAAGAAATAAACCATGGTCAATATTATTATTTCAAATGATATTAGAATAAATCATTAACTGGAGAGGAGTATGATAAAGTTTAATTAGAAGAGTATAGGGAGTCCGTATAACTATAATATATTCTCAATATATCTTCTGAAATGTTCTTCACAAGCTGAATAAATATCTAATAACTTCCTGTAAACACCAAGAAGTTTAATGTTAATGATTTACTCTTCATCTTGAATGCAGACAACTTAGAATATTGTTCTAATGCTCCATCCTCTGAAAGAGAGAGCAAGAGCCAAAAAGCCAAAGTTTAAGTTTATGTGTATATACATACATACAAAGATAATATATGTAATATATTTGTATATTAAAAGATATATGTAAGCCTAAATTAACTGATTAGGGTAAGTTAACCTAAAAATTTGCTCCTCAAGAAGTACCATTTAGAAGTATATTATAGCAAAACTTATTCTTAATAACCTTGGATATTTATATGGAAATAGACAGTATAATGTCTGATCAAAGACAGTGCCATTTGGTAATACTTTCAGATCTGCTAAGCACTCTCACTTATTAAGATTTATTAAACACTTCACTCATTCAAAAATTTTGAACATCTGTTTTATATGGATAATACTGAGCTAAGGGAATTTCATAGATATATGGCACAGTCTCTTTTCTCTGAGAATTTACAGTTTAGTTGAGGAGATAAGATATACAATTACAAAACAGTTAAGCAGTGCTATAAAGCAATATGGGAATAAATATCAAAATGTGTAGATAATATGCATTACAGGACTTCAGAAAATATACGTTATCACTGTCAACCAGTGCAATGAGGGAAAACCTTTAGGAGGAGGTAGGGCTTGTCCTGAACTATACAAAATATTAAGGGGAGGTACAAAAGAAGAGCCATAGTTATCAATTCTGGAACCCAGGACAAGCACCGTAAGATCTGCTCAAGGCAATCGGTATGAAAAAGCCCCTTATGTGAACTTTTGAGGGCCAGGGAGGAACTTATCTAGAGTATGGCTAATGGTATAGAGCAGAGTGGGGTAGAGCAGAAAGAAGTATGCCATCTGGAAGCTATTTTAATTAATTATTTTTAGCTAATTAGATAGCTCAGCCATTTTTGCTGAAGATAAAGATTGTCAGCACCTTCAAAATGTAAGATCCACAGGGCAAAACTTTATTTTTCCTGTCTTATAAAAACACTCAAAAAGCACATAAGTGCCTCACAAGTGTTAGGCAATGCTCAAGATAGCACAAAGAATTAAACAATCCCCACTTGTGAGGAGAGACAATTTCACATATTTATATCTATATAGATACGTATATATAGATCTATCTTTATTAGTTGCCTGACTTTTGGGAAATCAAACTTTCTCTTATAGTTTCTACTGACAAAGGAAGAAGTTGAATTGGATATTTAAAGAGTCCCATCCAATAGCTAGGTGACTTAGATAAAGTACTGAAAAACTCAAGTTCAAATCCTATCACAGACACTTATTAGTGATGTGATCCTGGACAAATCATGTAACCATTTTTGTTTTCCCATCTATAAAGTGAGTTGGAGAAAGAAATGGTAAACCAATTTAGTATCTTTGCCAAACAAAATAAAACAAACAAACAAACAAAACCAAACAAACCCAAATAGGTCCAGGAAGAGTCAGACAAGATTGAAATGGCTGAACAACAAATTCTATCTATGCTTCCAACTTAATTTAAGGAGAAGAGAAGACAAAGTTTGCAAGATAATCTTTAACTTTTTTCTCTTTGTGACTCAAAGGATACAAGAGTTGACTAAGACTGCCTCCAATATTCTTCTGTAGCCTATAGCCAACTCTGGAAAAATGAGCTCCTACAGAATACACTGGGCTTTATGGTATCAGGGCATATATTATTCTGGTAAATTAGTTGTTATAGAGACTTGTTATGCCTTCAGTAAACTCTCTATTGCTGATATCTGTGATCTGTAACTGTTATGTGGTAGTTATAGTATACATTGTCAGGGTACCAATTGTTTCCCCAGCATTTTTTTTCTTAAAGGTACCTTGTAATACTAGTACATTTTAAAAATAATTAAACCTGCTCCTTCTAGGAAAGGAAGGAGGATCCTTACTTATCATAAGTGAAATATTAAATATTTAATTTTAGGAGAGGATTTGTCCATTAGCAATTCATGTTTTCCTATTTCTATTCCATCTCCTCTCAATTCCTTTCTTGTTCTTCCCTTCTTAACTTTGTTATTATATGACTCTTCATTCCACTTTCTCCCTTCTGATTTGCTCTTTTCATATGATACAATTACTTCTCTACTGTCCCTCACTTTTCCTATGTTCTGTTTTTGTCCTTTTATTTCCTCAGTATATATCATTTGTACTCTTATTCTCCTTTATCAGTTGAAGCTCCTTTTAATCTAGTGGAGATAATAATAATAATGCCATACTTTTTTTGAGGAGCAGAAGGGTGCTGTAGTCATATGATTTAATTGACACAGGTAAGTATGTATAGACAAGGTAATTCTACTTTGCAATATGTTGATTTCATGAAGTATCTGGTGGCTTTGAAAGGTTAAATGATTTGTCCAACATCACATAACTGACATAAATTTACCATTCTATTTTTTTTTCTCCTCAGTTCTTTAAAGTTTACAAAATGATTTCAATTTCTATTCATTGCCTTAAAAGATCTTCACATTAGCTATATGAGGTAACCAAAGCTATATCATATATCATTCCTAATTTACAAATGAGGAAACTGAGACTAGAACTTCTAAGCGCTTTGCCTAAAGACACATAAGTAAGTGAAGAATCCATACATTATAAATATAAGTATTGATTGCTTTTTATTATACTATAGCTTTTTATTCTCTATGTTCATTTCTAGTACCTTTCTAAACATAGTAGAAATATATGTTAAATCCAATATATGCATATGTATTTATACAATTATCATGCCACACAAGAAAAATCTAATCAAACCAGTTAAAAAAAAGAAGCAAAGTAAAATGCAAGCAAACATCAACAAAAAGAGTGAAAATGCTATGTTGTGAATCACATTCAGTTCTCACAGTTCTCTCTTAGTGTAGATGGCTCTCTTCATGACTGAACAATTGGAACTGGTTTGAATCTTCTCATTGTTGAAGAGAGATATGTCCATCAGAATTAATCATCACATAATCTTCTTGTTGCCATGTATAATGATCTCCTGATTCTGCTCTTTTCACTTAGTATCAGTTCATGTAAATCTCTCCAGGCTTCTCTGAAATCATCCTGCTGGTCGTTTTTTGCAGAACAATAATCTTCCATGATATACATGTACCATAATTTATTCAGCCATTTTCCAGTTGATAGATAACTTAAATTCTTATCAACTATATCAGCAACTGGGTGATTAAATGGGTAGAGTCCTGGACTTGGAAGACTTAAATTTAAACTCATCCTCAGACACTTAATAACTATGATTCCAGGCAAGTTACTTAATCTCCTTTACTTTTTGTTTCCTTATTTAGAAAATGTTGTGAGAATCAAATGAGATAATATATATAACACTATTTGCAAATCTTAAAATATTTTATAAATTCCAAATACTATTGTTGTTACCATTAATGATTTATTAATGGGGACAACTATCTTTTCAAAAATCTTATTTAATATTTATTTTTCCAATTGCATGTCAAAAGAATTTTAAAAATATTTTAAATAAAAATTTGAGTTCCAGATTCTCTCTTTCCCCATTTACTCCATTATGGAGAAGGCAAGCAATTTGACATACATTATGCATATTCAGTTATACAAAATACAATTCCATGGAAGTCATACTGTGAAAGATAACATAACATAAGAAAAATAAAGAAAATATCTTGCATCTGCATTCAGGATCTACTAGTTTTTTCTCTAGAAATAGTACTTTTCATCATAAATCTTATAAAATTGTCTTATATCATCATATTTTTGAGAATAGTTAAGTTGTTCATAGCTGATCATCTTATACTACAGCTGTTACTTTGTGTACAGTACATTTCACTTTGCATCACTCATGTATATCTTTCTTGGTTTTTCTGAGCAGCATCCTGCTCATCATTCCTAATAGCACAATAGTATTCCATTACAATTATATATCACAGTTTGTTCAGCCATCCCCAAACTCTTGGATATTCCACTCAATTTCTAATCCTCCACCACCAGAAAAGAGCTCCCATAAACATTTTTGTACACATAGATCCTTTTCCTTTTTTGGTTTTTATATCTTTTGGTACATAGACCTAGTAGTGGTATTACTAACTGAAAGGATATGTAATATTTTATAACCCTTTGGACATAGTTTCCCCTTATCTACCCTGCATTTGCCAACTTTTCTTATCCCCTTCCCTTCCTGCTTTCTTGTATGATAAAATAGATTTCCACACTCTGTATATATTATTCTTTCTATGAGCCAGTTCTAATGAGAGGAATCTTCATGTACTCCCTGCCCACTTCCCCCTTTCCCTTTCACTGCAAAATCTCTTTCTGGCCTCTTTTATTCAAATAATTCTTTTTTCCTATTCTACATCTCCGATTTCCTTTCTCCCAGTGAATTTTTCTTTTTCATCCCTTAATTTTTATTTTTAAGATAATAATACAATCCCATTCAAGTCATGCCTCTGCTTTCTGTCTATGAATACTACTAAGTACCCTAATAATGAGAAGTTTTTTAGGAGTTATATCATTTTCCCGTGTAGAAATATTAACAGTTTAACTTTACTAAATCTCTTAAGATTTATCTTTCCTGTTTATCTCTTTATGTTTGTTTTATAAATTGCAGGCTTTTTACTTGATCATAACTTTCATGTATTTCAATAATTTTAAAATTATCTCTCCTGAATCTTGTTTTCTAATGAGATATTTCACATTTTCTTCTATTTTTTTCATTCTTTCCATTCTTTGTTTGTTTCTTGATGTCTCATAAAATCATTAGCTTCCACTAGGCCAGTTCTAACTTGTTAAAGAATTATTTTCAGGGCAGCTGAATTTTCAAGTGGCACAGTGGATAGAGCACCAGCTCTAAAATCAGGAGGACCTGAGTTCAAATATGGCCTCAGATACTTAATACTTCCTAGCTGTGTGACCTTGGGCAAGTCACTTAACCCCAATTGCCTCAGTAAAAAAACAAAATATATATATATATATATATTTTTTTTCTTTTCCATTTGTCCAACTCTACTTTTAAAGTTCTCTTCAGTGAATTTTTGTGCCTCATTTATCATTTGGCCTATTCTGTTTTTTAAGTATTTTTTGATGCCTCCTTTATTAAGTTAATTCTTTTTTTTTATGATTTTCTTGTATCACTCACTTTCCTGTTCTCAGTTTTTCCTCTATATCTCCAACTTGATTTTCAAAATCCTTTCTGAGATCTTCCATAGCCTGGGACCAATTCTTATTTTTCTTTGAAATTTTGAATGCAGGAATTTTGATTTTATTTTCTTCTTCTCAATGTGTACTTTGATCTTCTTTCTCAAAATAGTAACTTTCTGTGGTCAAAATTTTTCCCCTTGTTTGCTCATTTTGCAGACTATTTCTTGACTTTTAATCCTATGCTAAAGTGGAATCTGCTGACCAAGTAGAAGGCACAGTGCCTCAAGTTTTAGGGTTTTCTAATTTTTGGCAGTTATTTTCAGAGTTAATTCTGGGAACTTGTAAGTTTTTGGCTCTTCCAAGATGGTACGATCTAGGGAGAAGTGTCTTTACTATTTTCCTGTATGGTACACTGGTTTGTTAGTGACCACAAGCACTCTTTTCAACCCTGTAACTGTGACCGATGTCCCTGTTTGTTTGCAGCTACAAACTTTGCTGTGACTGAGACCAAAGATTGTAACCCAGATCCAAGTTTAAGCAATCCCTCCAGTGCCAGCAAAGGGATAGACCTCAGTAAATCTCCTTCTGACCCATTGACCAATCTCAAACCATCAGTGGGCTGAAGAAGTCTGGAAACTACCATTGCTGCCATTGGTTCATTCATCCTGAAGTCTGCTCCTGGTTTGCTGAGGCCCTGTCTGGGCTGGCACAGATTAAACCCCTTTCCCACCCTGATGCAACATACTTTTCCTACTGACCGTCTAAGTTGTTTTGGACTGAAAAAATTGTTTCTCTTTATTTTTTTGTAGGTTTTGCAATTCTAGAATTTGTTTAAAGTCATTATTTAAAGGCATTTGGAGAGGTTAGATGGAGAGTTCAGGCAAGTCCCCAACTTTACTCTTTCATCTTGGCTCCACTTCCAGAGGCAACTATCTTAAAGACTAAAACTAAGACTATTAGGTAATGTGAGATACCTGAGGTTTAATAGGGACACTAGAGATGGAGAAAGAAGAATTCAAAACCATTTTCTTGCTTTATGATTTTAACAAAAGATGAGCCTACTTAATAAACATGTTGTCTGGCCTATAACCAGAATCTATTTGATCTTCGGTTACCTCTTCCTCCTACCCTAGTCCAGCCAGTTTTAAGTCAAACTAATTTTTTTTTATCCCAACATCAGCAGAAGAATAACAGCATAGAATGTATAAGGAAAATATAAAATTATTCCTAAAAGATAAAATGTAGATGTTACTCTGTTATTTTTACTGGAATTGCTGTTTAAAAGTCACTTGAATAACTTTGTTCCATAATTCATCCTATCTAAGCATATCTTTAACAATACTGGTTTCTTTAGTCAAAGAAATGCTAGAAAATCTCCTATCTGGTTGTAATAAAATTAACGAGAAGAAAATGGAAGACATTTACTTCTCTTGTCCTTTTCAGGGCTTAAATTGACATTCAAAATTGTAGTGATTTCTTAAAATTATTCATTTCCATCATTGCTAAAAGAACAGCATTTGAGTTATTCCTAGTTTATGGGAGGGAAAGGGGTACAGAGCAAAACAAGCAAGCTTTAGAATCAAAGTATCTGGCTTTGAATCCTCTTCTGGCATTACCTGAGTTAACTTGATCTGGTCCATTAACCTCCTTGGGTCTCAGTTTCCTCATCTTTAGAAAGAGAAGATTTGACAGTATTCCTCTAAAGGTCCCTTCTCTTGCTAAAGTTCCAATCTATTAACTACATTTACTATTGGAATAGCTTTTACTTTCAGATTTCATGATGATTCTAAGATTGATTGAACTCTTCCATTTCTGAGACTTCATTTCTTAGTTTACCCAATCATTCTATTACCAATGTATTTTTTATGCTTGGTGTATCATTTTAAAATCATTTTATTCACAAAATTCATGATATGAAGTAAGTATATCACTAAATAATAGAATTAATTGAAAAACTGCCTATTAGTTTTCTAGTGACAGTTTTAGGAAGTATCTTGAAATAGAAAACACATTTTTGTATTTGATTTTAATTTTTAGAACTTCTATTCACCCCTGTGCTTGAACTATTGAGTTTTTTTGACCATTGTTTCATGATGAATGCTTTAAGATTTTCATACACACACACACACACACACATATAAATGTGTATAGATGTATGCATGTATAATCTTATCCTGTCCCCCCACTTTAATCATTCATTTTCATTTTTTCTTATTGTTCTTTTGGTCTTTTCCTTACCGAGAAATTCTGTAGTTCTTGTTTTCATAATATTTCACTTCTAATTTTTTTACAGTTTGATGAATTTATTATTTGCTGCCTCTCTGTATCATTCTACATGCAAAAAAATGTGCTTAATAAATGGTAGGATTTCCCCACATTTGTTAGATGCTTTGAAGGACACAGAAAAGTGTTAGATCTGGTTCTGAAAATGGAAGGAAGTTTATGTTTTGAAAAGGCATTTTAACTTAAATTAAGCACTTCCATTTTGAAAACTGTTTTTGAAAGAAGGGAACATATACTACCATTTTTCTCCTAGGTCTCTGTAACTTTAAATTGCTCCATCTATCTTTTCTTTTTTTAAATATTTCTTTTTTAAAAATTAAATACAAAATAAGAAAAAATAGAAAAAGAGAGAAAAAGGAAAATAAAAACAAAACAAAACATTGTCATGTGCCCAGCAGAACATCAGGGATGATTCAGAATTTTTCATTTTCCATTTCTATTTCCAAAATTTTCATTTCAAGAAAACATATAATAATAGAAAACATTATATTTGTGACTGTCTATCTTTTCTTTGTCTCCTTGTAGGTTTTTCTTTTTTCTTTCATCTCCCAACCCTCTACTTCCCCCAAATATGGATAAGCACAGCTATATTTATACATACACACATATGTAAAATGCATACACACATATGCTGATATATACCAATACAGATACATATATCTATATACATACATAAACACCTATATGCCTACATATACACACGCACACACACATATATACATGTAGACATGTATTTAAAACAATATCATTATGGCTGGCATATAATGTAGATTTTTCTCCTGATTGAATATTTAAGTTAAAATTTAGTTTCTAGTCTTACATTTTTCCTCTATTAAATTCTACTATGAATCTTTGTTATTGTGTTGTATATATCTCTCTCTTCTCTTCTCTTACCCATGTATACCTTACTTTATCCTATTACCTTCCCCTACCCCTTATTTCTTTATTGATTTGGAGAGGGCTATACTCTTTATGATATATATGTATTGTTCCCTATTTAACCCATTCATGAGTAGATTTTCAGAACTACCAACTCTTCTCCTCATATAATACCTTTGTGTCTATTTTTCCTTTTAACCTCATTCATATAGCATAATTAATATTTTTGTATGTACATATACACATAAATACATATATATATAGACACATCAATACAGATAATATATCTATATCCATACATACATATACATACATATGTCTTTCCTAGACAGTTTTGCCTTTTAGAGTCAGATCATATTCAGCTTTGCCTCAGTCTTTTACCCAATTAATGATATAAATCTTAAACATATGGTTTACATTTCCACATATGAAACATGAGCAGTATTTCCTTGTTGAGTTACTTGAAATTAGTCTCTGATGTTGGCTCTTATATGTCAAAATTTCTATTGAAATCATTCTATTGAAACAAAATCCTAAAAACTGAGTTCATTGAATGTCTATTTTTTCCATTCAATAATATGCTTAGTTTTGTTGAATATGGTGTTTTTGGCCATAAGCCTTGTTCTTTTGATTGTAGATATGTAATATTTCAACACTTGCTGTCTTTCTATATCTGGTGATAGATAAATCCTGTACAAGTCTAATATTACTCCAGTATATTTCAAATGTTTTTTATTTGTTTAATATAAATTTTTTCTTTGATCTGGGTTTTTTTGAAATTTAGAAATCATGTTCCTGTGTATTTTTCTTGTAGGATCTCTTTGAGGTGGTGATCAATGGATTTTAAAAAAATTTCAAATTTTCCTTCTTATTTTATCACTTCAGGAAAATTTTCTTTGATTTTTTTTTGTATTATTTTGTCAAGATCTTCTTCTTAAACACAGCTTTTCAGGGAGTTCAGATATTGTTCTATTTTGTCTTCTTGATCTGTTCTCTGATCTGTTGTTTTTCTGATAAGTTGTTTGACATTCTCTTCTATTTTTTTTTCATTCTTTATATTTTGTTTTGTTATTTCTTGGTCATTTATAACTTCCCTGCCCCCTTGTCAAATTCTAATTTCAAAAGAAATATTTTCTTCTTTAAAACTGAATCTCCTTTTCTAGTTGGTTTGACTTTCTTTTCATTATCTTCTTGTTTTTCTTGGATGGTTTCTATTTTTAAAAGTTTTTCTCAATCTCTTTCATTTGATTTTTAAATTTTTAAAAAAATTTTTCTAATACTTCTTTCTAGGCAGGTACATTACTCTGGGTTTGGAGAGACTTTTATGTTTCATTGATCTCTTCTGAAGATGAATCCTGGTCTTCCCTATTTCCACAGTAAATTTCTATGGTTGGATTATTTCTCCTTTTTCTGCTCATTTTTAAATGAGAATTTAATCACCTCTAATTCTGGGGTGGAGGAAATGGTGCCTCTGACTTTCTTTCACTTCTCTACTCTGACCTCTGAGAATTCTAAGCAAAAAAATCCACCCTCTTGGAGCAGTTGTGTTCTTGCCCCACTGCTTCTGCACTCAGTGGGTGTGCTGGTTCCTTCTTACTCTAGGGCTGTCTCAGCAGCACTTTTCAGGAGAGATTCTCTCAGTTTTACCAGACTCAGACTCAACTCCCCACATCATGCCAGAGATGAAGGTTCTTGTGGTTTTTCTGAGACTCCCTCTGAACCTAGATAGCCCAAGGGCTCCCTACTTACAGTTTCTGCAGAGCTAGCCTGGAGGTGTTTACATTTCACACTGGTTAAATTCCAATCTTGAGGGTCTTTCTTGGAGTTTTCTCAAGTTGTCCCAGAAGTACCCCTGTTCTGACTCAAATCTTAGTTTTCACCCATGTTTGCTCTGAGGCACAATTTTGCTTTGTTTGTGGGGAGTATGTGGAGACCTTGGAATTTTCTGACTTACTGCACCATCATCCCCAAATCCTCCCTTCCACTTTTAAAATTATATTTATAAGATGAACTATTATTCTTGTGTTATTAATTGTAATTTTAATAAGAATATTTAATAATAAACAAAAATTAATTTAGGAAGCAAATCCATTCTTTAAAAAGCAAAATAAGATAATATACTTTTGTTAAATATAAAATTTATTATAAAATTACTAGCTTCATTATTTCTAATTTTTTGGTCTTGATTTGACTATATATTTTCTAGTGGTATGGTGAAGATCGCTGGATTTGGAGTCAGATGAAATGTGTTCAAATTCAGCCTCCACTACTTTAACATGTGTGACAATGGTCAAGTTAGTTAAGATCTCTGAATCTCAGGTTCTTGATTTATAAAATGAAGAGTGGATAATCTCCCAGTTCTAAATCTCTGATCCTACATTCCTTAATAATTGTTGTTGATGCTGAAAGTGTATCAATACTCTTCAAATGAACATTAGAATTTTTTGAAAGATTTGAAAATAGAAATAATATATAACTATTATAGTAACTTATTTGATTATAACTTAGAACTAAAAAATTCTCTAATTTTAACAATTTAAAAATTATAAATTAATTCAACCACCATTTACCAAGAGCAAAGCAATTATACAAAACCTATGTAAAAATCATTGCTCTAAATTCTAGAGATTTAATTATAAGAAAAAAATCTTCAAAGATTCTCATGAAATAGACTGATGACTGATGAGAGCTTAATATTTTAAACAAAAAGGTAGAGAAGAATTTATTATTATCAAAATGATAAGGACAGGCTGTTCTTTTCCTTGATTTTGTTTTAATTAAAACAACTTCATTCTCAGATTTCATTATTGGAGGTTTTATCAGGTGATCTACTATCACTATAAGTGGGTGCATGCTCCAAGTTAGTCCTTACATTCAGAGATGTATAATTTAGTTATTGACTTTCAGTTTTATTTCATTAGTTTGCATATATGGCTGATTTTATTTTAAACTTTTAAAATTTATTTCTTTGTTAATATGATTAATTTTTATGCTAATCTGATTAATTTTTGACAGTTTACTTAAGATAAGTGCCATGGACTCTGAAGGCTTATTTCAATTACTTTCCTCATTTCTGTCTCCTTTAAATAATGGGATTAGGACCCTTCTTGGTCCAAGATTCTATGTCTATGATTTCTCTATTCTGTTTCAGTGGTGAATTCCTATTGGATCTCCTAGGACTAAGCAAAATGTAGAACTGAAATAATTATATGCATTATTAAAACTTAAAAATTGAATTTGCCTGAAATTTTTTTCAAATTTACTCTTCAGTTGGTTTTTGATTTTCAGTTCTACAGTTTTCAAAATTAGAATTGCTATCGGCAAAACTAGATTTGTTTAACACCCCAGAATTATTTGACATTGAAATCTGATGTCAAGTTCTCAAGAAGAGCTCAGGCTTTGATAGTTTGGTTTTATACTATATGTATTATTCTGCTCCCATGACAATCTTTAAAATGAGAATATGTTACTAACATTAATTTTTAATAGCATGGATCTTCCTCTTGAAATATTATATTGAAGGGCACATGCTTTACTCCATTTGAAGATGACTGAATGAAATATAAGATGAGTTAGTGAGATCATCTCAGATTGCCCTGAAGGGAATCTAAAACAAAACAAAACAAAAATTACTTTGTCAACTAGAATTTTCCTTTGAAAATTAGCAGCTTTTAGGTTCCTAAAGTTCAGGTGCAGAATCACTGTATTTAAATAGTGAAGCTATTATTCAGCTCTTTCACTTTATCTGATTTTATTCCTGAGGCACTTAAAGCTCTTTAAATATTGCATTGTAAATCATTGTGTTGTGGATGATTAAAAATGAATGCTTCAGAGTACTATTTAATGAGCATTTTGATTGGGGAATGAATCAAAATCATTTTGGATTTTAAATGTTGCTACAGAAACAATTTATTGAAAGGTTCAAAGATAATTGGCAGATTCTTTGAACTAGACTGAAATTAAGTAATGATTGTATGTATGTGTGTGTGCACAAGAAGAAAAATTAAAACTAATTTTCTTAATTTAATGAAGTTATTTTTCAGTTGACAAAAGTATTTACATCAATAATTTTGTAATCATTTATAATTTGTTTTCACCTTTCTGAACAAAAAGCACATTGAGATGAATTCAGTAAAACTCTTTCTTTTTTCTTTGAATTGTATGTAGAAAAAAATGGTAACACATTTCTATTATAGCATATAGGATATAGGTCTGAAGGGAACTGAAAGATCATGTAGTCTAACTTGCATATTTTAGAGTTGAGGGAACTAAGTCCTGAAGTGGTTGAAGTGCCTTGTTCAAATTAGTTAGGTAGTATGTAGCAGTCAGTATATGACTTCAAATCTTCTTACTCTTATATAATACTTTAGAATTTTCATTTAACCTTTTTGCAATGGCTTTAAAAATTTTTTATTTTATTTTGACCTTAAGAAATAAAATAAGCACTTCCATAACATAGTAAAATAGGAGGGAAAAATGATGATTGTACATCAAACTGCAAATCTGTTATGTACAACTTCTATTCATTTTAATATAGAATAAAGTTATCATGTAGTTTTCTTTTTTTTTTACCACATTTTTCTTCCATTCCCATCCTCTGGGCTAGAAATGGCTACCAGTAGACATAAATGTATCTATACACACACACACACACACACACACATATATATATATATATATATATATATATATATATATACACTTGCCCTTTTGAAGTGGGAAATATAAATACTGTTATTCCCATTTTATAGATGTAGAAATTGAGACTCAGAAAAGTTGAATGATTTGATAACTAGTTTCTTAGAGTTTTCAAGTACATTGACCTTGCTTATATCCTACATTGGCTTTAAAAATAGTCTTAGTAAGATGTATCTCCTTCCCTTCTTTGCAGAGGTGGGGAACTATGAGTGTGGATCATTACATATACTGCCATACTCATATGCTGATTGACTTTGCTAAAATGATTTTTTTCTTTCCATCCTTTCTTATAAGAGATGGCTCTCCCAGTAGGAGAGGCAGGGATATATCTGGAAATGAAGATGATATAAACATAAGGGGACTCAAAACAAATTTTAAGAACTCCTATCTGACTTACAATTTAGGAGGAGAAAAAAGTTTTGTGGGGTTTTCTTGGTGGAAAATGAGAAGAAAGCAAATGCCAGTCAATAAGGCAGACATATACAGGACAATGTATGAAGCTAGCATGTTAGAAACTAATGTTTTACTCATTGCACTAGATGTAGGCAGTTTATTTACAAATGCATATTTCATTTGTTCATTTTCATAAAATATGTAAAACTTTTCCAAATGCCTTTGTTCTATCTCTCCCAATTGTCAATTTCCTCCCAATCAACTGTCTAGAGGTTCCTTAAGGTCAGGAACCATGTTCAATATCTTGTTTCTAATTCTGTGCTAGAAAAAGTGCTTTAGGTGGGGTGGAGCCATGGTGGTGGAGATCAGACAGGAGTCTCTGTAACCTCCTCTAACCTCCCCTCAAACCAACAAAATATGAAGCCATTAGACTGATTTTGAAGCAAAAAATCCACAATATCTGGAGGACAACACGATTCTAGAAGAAGATACTCTGGAAGAACTTCAAAACAGGTCTGTTTTAATTGGGCAGGGGGGTGGTCTGCCAAAACCCAGACTGCAGCACAGGGAGACCAGGGCAGGGAGCTGGAACAGGGAGCTGGAACAGGAGTCAGAACAGGAGTGGGAGCGTTGTGCTTTTCACACACCTGGGAGTCTTCTGGGGGCCTCTTGGGCCAATCTGTCCTGATTGTAGGCAGGTGGTTTGGAGGGTCTGCCTTTTGTGGGGGGTAGATTGTGAACCACTGAACCCCTGATGAGCATTTGACCTAGCTGCCATTACACAGCACCCTAGGGTGATCAAGCAATCAACAGGACTGATCAGCACCAGAAATAATTCAATCAGCAGAACAGCCCAGCACCTGACATAATTCAATCAGCAGAACTGCCCAGTTCTTGAAATAACTCAATCAACAGAATTGCCCCAGGGCAAATTAAAGCAGCTGTCCCACCTTTGCCTTAAACAGACCCCACACTTTTAAAAAAATGAATAAAAAACCAAAAAGAGCTCTCACCATAGACAACTTTTATGGAGAGAGGGAAGAACAGACCTCAACTCCTGAGGCCCCTAAAGGTAAAGCAATTCCAGAAAAAGCCCCAAAGAGAGACATAAACTGGTCTCCATGTCACAAGGCTTTCTTTGAAGATTACATAAAAATTCTTAAAAGAGAGTTAGAAGAAACATGGGGAAACAAAATGAGATCACTGCAAAATAAAATAGAAAAAATGGAAAAAGAATGCAATGAACAAAAAAATGTAATTGGTCAATTGCAAAAGGAACTAAAAACAGTAACTGAAGAAAATAAGACATTAAAAATTAGAATCGAACAATTGGAAATGAATGACTCATCAAGACTTCAAGAATCAGTTGAACAAAAACAAAAAAATGAAAAGATAGAGAAAAACATGAAATATCTC
>JAJPUD010008133.1:0-13984 GCA_023553655.1 Myrmecobius fasciatus | reverse complement strand
TACTTAAAACCATCAGCAAGCATCATATGTAATGGAGACAAACTAGAACCATTCCCAATAAGATCAGGAGTGAAACAAGGCTGCCCACTGTCACCATTACTATTTAATATTGTATTAGAAATATTAGCTTTAGCAATAATAGAAGAAAAAGAGATAAAAGTAATTAGAGTAGGTAATGAAGAAACCAAATTATCACTCTTTGCAGATGACATGATGGTATACTTAGAGAACTCTAGAGACTCAACTAAAAAACTACTAGAAACAATTCACAACTTTAGCAAAGTGGCAGGATTCAAAATTAATCCACATAAATCATCAGCATTTTTATATATTACCAACAAAGTTCAGCAGCAAGAGATACAAAAAGAAATTCCATTCCAAATAGCAGATGATAGGATAAAATATTTGGGAATCTATCTGCCAAGGAAAAGTCAGAAAATATACGAACTAAACTACAAAACACTTTCCACACAAATAAAATCAGACCTAATCAATTGGAAAAACATTAAGTGCTCATGGATAGGCAGAGCAAATATAATAAAAATGACAATACTACCCAAACTATTCTACTTATTTAGTGCCATACCAATCAAGCTCCCAAGAAATTATTTTACAGATCTAGAAAAAATAGTAGCAAAGTTCATTTGGAAGAACAAAAGGTCAAGGATTTCAAGGGGATTAATGAAAAAATGCAGATGAAGGTGGCCTTGATGTACCAGATCTAAAAGTATATTATAAAGCAGCGGTCATCAAAACCATTTGGTACTGGCTAAGAAATAGAGCAGTCGATCAGTGGCATAGGATAGGTTATCAGGACAATCTAGGCAATAACTTTAACAATTTAGTGTTTGATAAACCCAAATACCCCAGCTTTTGGGATAAATACTCACTATTTGGCAAAAACAGCTGGGAAAATTGGAAACTAGTGTGGAAGAAATTAGGGCTTGACCCACACCTAACACCACATACCAAGATAAGATCTAAATGGGTTCATGATTTAGATATAAAGAGTGATATTGTAAGCAAATTAGAGGAACATAGGATAGTTTACCTCTCACACCTGTGGAGATGGAATAAATTTATGTCCAAAGAAGATCTGGAACTCCTAATTGAACACCAGATAGATAATTTTGATTACATTAAGTTAAAAAGTTTCTGTACAAATAAAACTAATGCAGACAAAATTAGGAGGGAAGAATCAAATTGGGAAATCATCTTTACATTTAATGGTTCTGATAAAGGCCTCATTTCTAAAATATATAGAGAATTGTCACACACACACACACACACACACACACACACACACACACACACACACATATATATATATATATAAGAATTCAAGCCACTCATCAATATATAGGTGGTCAAGGGATATGAACGTACAATTTTCAGATGATGAAATTAAAACCATCTGTAGTCATATGAAAAGTTGCTCCAAATCACAATTGATCAGAGAAATGCAAATTAAGACAACTCTGAGGTACCAATACACACATGTCAGATTGGCTAAAATGACAGGAAAAGATAACGATTAATGTTGGAGGGGATGTGGGAAAGCTGGGACACTAATACATTGTTGGTGGAACTGTGAACAGATCCAGCCATTCTGGAGAGTAATTTGGTACTAAAAGTTATCAAACTGTGCATACCCTTTGACCCAGCAGTGTTTCTATTGGGCCTACATCCCAAAGAGATCTTAGAGGAGGGAAAGGGACCCAGGTGTGGAAGAATGTTTGTGACAGCTCTTTTTGTAGTGGGTAGAAACTGGAAACTGAATGGATGCCCTTCAATTGGAGAGTGGCTGAATAAATTATGGTATATGAATGTTATGGAATATTATTGCTCTGTAAGAAACGACCAGCAAGGTGATTTCAGAGAGGCCTGGAGAGACTTGCATGAGCTGATGCTGAGTGAAATGAGCAGAACCAGGAGATCATTATATACATCAACAACAATATTACATGATGATCAATTCTGATGGAGATGGCTCTCTGCAACAAAGAATTGTCTCAAACCAGTTCCAATTGTTCACTGAAGAAAACCATATACATCCAGAGAGAGGGATATGAAATATGGACCACAACATAACATTTTCATGCTCTCTATTGAGGTTTGCTTGCATTGTGTTTTCTTTCTCTGATTTTCTTTTTTTTTTCTTGTAGATAGAATTTTTCTTGCACAACTTGTCAAGTATTTCAACATTATTAACATGTAGTGGACTTCCTGCCATCTAGGGTGGAGGAGGGGACTCGGGGTAAAATTTGTAATGGAAAGCTTTGTAAAGATCAATGCTGAGGAACTACCCATACATATGTGTTACAAATAAAAAGCTTTAATAAAAAAAATTATTGTGAACATCGACACCTCAGAAACAAAAATAAAAATCAGAGCTTTATTTATTTATAGTAGATTGTCTTAATAATGAAGCTTAAATTTGAAAGTGTGTATATGTGTATTTGAAAGTGTGTATATATATATACATATATATACACATATATATGTATATATATACACATCCCCCCACCAAACTCCTCTATCTCATATTGCATTAAGGAATAGCAAACCCATCTTAGTATTTTGTGTAAATATTGTCTGAGATCAACAGGAGTGCAGTAGAAGACTCAGGGAATAAAGTCATCACCACATTGTAAGCCTGGTATAGGATAACAACAATAACAAAATAGTAACTGGCATTTATAGTGTTTTAAGTTTTGCAAAGTACTTTAAATCCATGAATTCATTTGAGGCTCATGATATCCCTGCTTGTAATTATAACAAGTCATTTGCTTTTAGGCTTAATTTTATAATATTAAAAAGGTTAATTATTTGATACATGAAATATTTTTTATGTCAATCAATTAGTAATTAGATATTATCATCACTACACTAGAAACTGCAGATGTAAGTATAAAAATTATATAATTACTGCTTTCAAGGCTCTTACATTGTACTAGGGAGATTCAAACATATTTACAGATAAGTAATAGTAAGATTTTTTAAAAAAATATGTAGTGATTGAGTTGAGGTGCTAACAGCTAGAGGAATCAGGAAGGCTGCCTTAAAAGAAGTGTCAGGTGAAGGAAGGAAGAGAGAGAGAGAGGAGACAAAGGAGAGACAGACACACACCTACAGAGGCAGAAAGATAATGTATATTATATATATATATATATATACACACACATACATATGTATGTATATGCACATACATACATATGTATGTATATATACACATATATGTGTATATGTATGTATATATGTATACATGTACATACACACACCCCTTTTGCAAGACTAGTATGTTCCTCATAGTATGCCCTCTTAGAGACAAAATGTACATCTCATAAAGATATTTAATATTAAGCCTGGAAGAGATCTTAGGAGGAGCTATTTAGGACTGAAAAAACAGAAAAAATACTTCTTTGTGAAGAAAAAAAACACTTAAATCAACTCTTAAAGGATGTTCAAGATTGCTACCATAATAGATAAATATTTTAATGCTGTAAAATTGTTGGAAATAAGTGTTGATTTAATAAAAATAACTAGAATATATGTATGAAGAAATAGCTTTCAGATAGAATTGAAGCTGTTTTTGATGAAGTTTTTTTTTCATAAATATGAAAATGTTAATCACCTTGTGGAAAATAAAGAACAGAGCCTTATTTGCATTTGCATTTTTGTTGTTGAGTTGTTGTCACTTGTGTCTCACCCTTCTTACCCCAGTTTGGTGTTTTCTTGGCAGAAATATTAGAGTAATTTGCAATTTCTTTCTCCAGTTCATTTTAGTTGGTCAAGGTCACCCAGCTAGTAGGTATGTGAGGGCAGATTTGAGTCCAGGAAGATAATTCTTCTCTTTCTAAGCCTAGTGTTCTATTCATTGTGCCATTTAGCTGCCCCCATCTAGCTGTGAAATTCCCTAGTTTAGCTTAAAAGGTACAGAGAAATAGCTTTTAGTTATTACAACCTGGAAAATATAAGAACAAATAAACAGGTTCAAGGGTATAATATGAGATGTAGGGCTACATTGAGAACTTAAGACTTGTATATTATGATTTCAGATTATTTACATATAACATGATTAAAATGGATAAAAATTTGAAAGGTAGAAATCATTTTTGAAACTTTTTAGAGACTGAAGTATGTTTTTTAAAAAGATTTGATTTCTTAATGAAAGTTTTGTAAGTTATTAAATTTTAAGAGAAAGATGAGTCACCAAGAGTGATGAAGTTCTTATATGAACCATTGAAATATATATAGGAGACAAGGAGGCTGAGGCTTCCTTAAAGAAACTACAGGATAATCTCTACACTTCTCCCTTCTTTAGCAGTACTCTTCTTACCCCGCTTTCACTCCATCCTTTGTCTTAAAATTTGTCTTAAAAAATCCTTAATTTCAGAGTTTATTTTTTTTCAGCTTGCCTTGGGTATAAAAAATTATTTGCTATAATTCTGTTTAAAGAAAAAAGGCAATTTATGAAGGCAATTTATGAATATTTTCTCTGTTTCGGATATTGGCCATATCAGTATATACACAAATAAATACACACACATACATACATACACTTCTTTCATTTCTTTAATATGCTGTTGTTAGGGGAAAATGGATCATTTAAGACATTTCTGTCTCATGTTTATTGTGCCTTTTTGTCAAGAACACTCATTTTGGCCAGGAAAACTTTATCCTTTCAAATATGACCATTGGATCTTGAAAACCCTGACGACATAAAAGAGCTTCAGTGTGTAAAGTCTTTTAAAATTATTTTGGCCCAGTGAACTGCATGATACTCAATTTCTACACCTTCAGCAGATATAAGGGTCCATTTAACTCAGGCATAGTCATGATATATAAAATGAATTGGATTTCTAAAATTTCTAGCAAATAACTCTTTTCCTTAAAATTGTGATGTTTTCATATCTCAGATTCCTAAGAATAGCTTATAATTTTAAATTTCCAGTTTCTAAACTTTAGATGTTCTCAGTTTCCCTTTAAGGAAATGAAACATCAGATAAATATTTAATTTCTTTTGTAGGGTATAGGTAGAGACTGGATCTGTGATTTCATTGTTATAGGAAATTCCTTGGATGAGGAAACTCCTTTTCACTTAAGAGGACAGCACCACTATCAGAAATCATTGGTATCTGTCAGAAAACCCATTTGGATGGGGTCAGGGGAAAAGGATGAATTTAGTTTTGATTGCTTGATTTCAAGGTGACTTTGAAAGTATTTTTTTATATATATAAAGCTTTTTATTTACAAAACATATGAGTGATTTTTCTACATTGACCTTTGCAAAAACTTTTTTTCCCAAGCTTTTCCCCTCCTTCCTCCCACCCCTCCACCCCTAGATGACAGGTAATCTAATACATGCTAAATAGGATAAATTATATGACAAATGCAATACATGTATACATATCTATACAGTTATCTTACTGCACAAGAAACATCAGATCTAGAAAGAGAAGAAGAAAAAAAAAACCTAAGAAGGAAAACAAAATGCATGGAAATATTCACAGAAAGCGTTAAAATGCTGTGTTGTGGTTCACACCCAGTTCCCACAGGCCTCTCTCTGGATGTATATGACTATCTTCATCGCTGAACAATAGGAACTGGTTTGAATCACATCATTGTTGAAGAGAACCATGTCCATCAAAATTGATCATCGTATAGTCTTGTTGCTGTGTATAATGTTCTCCTGGTTCTGCTGATTTCACTCAGCATCAGTTCATGCAAGTCTCTCCAGGCCTCTCTGAAATGCTCCTGTTGGTCGTTTCTTACAGAACAATAATATTCCATAACATTCATATACTATAATTTATTCAGCCATTCTCCAATTGATGGGCATCCTTTCAATTTCCAGTTTCTTGCCACTACAAAAAGGGTTGCCACAAACATTCTTGCACATGTGGGTCCCTTTCCCTCCTTAAAAATCTCTTTGGGATATAGGCCCAGTAGAAACACTGCTGGGTCAAAGGGTATGCATAGTTTGATAACTTTTTGAGCATAGTTCCAAATTGCTCTCCAGAATGGTTGGATCTGTTCACAGTTCCACCAACAATGTATCAGTGTCCCAGTTTTCCCACATCCCCTCCAACAGTTATCATTATCATTTCCTGTCATTTTAGCCAATCTGACAGGTGTGTAATGGTATCTCAGAGTTGTCTTAATTTGCATTTCTCTGATCAATAGTGACTTGGAGCACCTTTTCATGTGACCAGAAATAGTTTCAATTTCTTCGTCTGAAAATGACTGAAAGTATTAAGGTAGAAATTTCTAGCCAATAGATGGAGATGTCTCCAAAAAGAAGACAGGACTCAAGAAACTAATTTGGGAGTTATCTGCAGAATCATGATCTTGAAACTCTGAGAAATGATTATATTTTCCAAGAACATCATTAAGGACCAAAGAACAAGGAGTTAGCTATGAAGCATATCCACCTTTAGGAGACTTACAAAAAAAAGAACTTTTAAAAGAGATAGAAGATTTTAGAGGAAAATCATGATAGAGTAGTATGGAAGCTAGGTGGCACAGTTCATAGAGTGTTGGACCTAAAGTCAGGAAGATTCATTTTCTTGAGTTTTAATGTGGCCTCAGACACTTACTAGCAGTGTAACTTTGAACAAGTCACTTAACCCTGTTTGCCTCAGTTTCCTCAACTATAAAATGAGCTAGAGAAGGAAGTGACAGACCACTCTAATATCTTTGCCAGGAAAATCCCAAATGGGGTCACAGAGAGTCAGAGTGGACTGAAAATACTGAGCAACAACAATGGCATAGAAGGCAAAAGAAGACAGAGTTTCAAGAAGAAGGAAATAGGCAACAGAATCTCATATTGTAAAGTGGAGAAGGAATAGGAAGACCAAAAAAGATAATTGGGTTTGCGGCTTAGGTTAACAGCAAATTGTCTTGTAAAGAAAAATTTGAATCAAGTGGTAGAAGTAGAAGTCAGACTGCAGTGAGTTATGAGCAGGGAAAATATAACAGAAATGGATTACTTATTTGAAAAGTTTGGCAATGAAAAATGAGAAAAATTATATACTACCATAAAGAAGCAGCAGGGTCGAATGAATGGAAGTTAACATTTCAAACAGCAGAAAACACTGAAGTTAAAAATAAGCATTCCTTTTAAAAGCATATATCTACTTCAACTAAATTCAGTCATGGAAATAAATGATGACTCCTTCATTTTGGGGCCTGGAAATTACTAGCACATTTGAATATAAATGGTAGATGAAAACCAAGATTAAATAATTTTTTTGGCTTAATAACATGAGGCATATGATATGGTTTCATGAATTTTATCACTTGATTACCGTTATCACTTAATATTTACACAACCTTGGCCAAGCCATCTCACCTATTTTATTTGTGAAGTGGAAAAAAACATTACTTACCCAAGGGACATGTGAAGCTCAGGCCTCAGGAGATCCCTTCCAAGTCTATCTCCCAAGATTCATAGGTTTGCAAACCACTGCTCTCATCTGGCCAACTCACTATTTAATACATGACAACACCAAAGCCCAGAGAGATGCAATGTACCTACAGTCATGTCAGTATTAAGTGTAAATTCTGGGATTCAAACTGTTGCTTCCTAATCCAATTTTCTTTCACTTTACTATGATAATCTTAGTGATAACATCATTATTTTGTTATATCATAGGACATCAGAGCTACAAAATTCCTTGATTTGTACATCAGGAAACTGAAGTCCAGTTTTCTTTCATCCTATTCTTGTCCCTGTGCTCTGTGATCTAAAGAAACTGTATTTCTTGATTTGGTATTTTATTTTTGTCTAGTTAGATGTAACCCAACATTTAACACTTGTTCTCAAAATTTTGAGTTCCATCTTCTCTCCTTTTCTTCCCCCCTGCCTTAACACTAGAATTCAAGCAATTTGATAACAATTAGACATGTGTAGTCATGTAAAACATTTCTATAAATTCCTGGTGTGAAAGAAAGCTTAGACTACCCTCCCAAATAAAACCTCAAGAAAAATAATAAAGTTAAAAAAGTATGCTTCATTGTGTATTCAGATCTCAGCAGTTCTTTCTCTGGGTATTGACAGATAACATTTTTCATCATTAACTCCTTCAGAGTTGTTGGATCATTGTATTGCTGAGAACAGCTAAGAGACTGGGATTCTTGCTGTTTCAAATATAAGCCATTCCATCTTTTATGAGTATTTATACAGACTCTCAGTTCCCCTTGTCTAAAATCCTCTCTCCCTGCTACCTCTTGGCTTCCTTCAGATCCTAGTTAAAATTTCACTTTTTCAAAAGACTGTTTCCATCTTTCTTAATCTTAATACCTTCCCTTTGAGATTCCATCTTTTTTATCCTGTATACTTACATTTTGTTAGAGTATTTTTCCCATTACATTTTAGCTCCTTGAGAAGAGACTGTGTATGTTTTTTTTTGTATCTCCAGTGTTTAGAATAGTACCTAGTAGATATTAAGTATTTGACAAATGTTAATTGACTTGAACAAGGTAGTTGATTTACTTAACCAATCATATAACTAGTAAATAATAGTGTTGAAATTAAAATTGTATGTCTTCATGGTTCTGTATGGATTCAATTCCTTTCATCTTTAAAATAAAACTTTTTATAGCAGTTCTTGCCTTTGGGCCACCAATTTAGTACTTAATATAGATCTTTGAAACATTTTTCCAAGAAGCAGTAGAATATAGTGGATAGAAGGTCAGTCTTGGAGTCAAGATGAAGTAAGCTTGAGTCCTGTTTCTGACTAATGCTAACACTGATCATGCATGCCATTTAATTTCTTTGTGATCCTCAACAACTTTCTATGTTCCATCTTAAATCTCAGGGCTGCATTAATGGAGATATATATTAACTTTGATCATTACCTACACCAATTAAATCACAGATCTGGGCCCAAAAAAGAAAAAAAATAGTTCTAAAAAAGTAGTTCTACCTTCATCACAGTATTTGAGAAATCAAAGGACACCATGCATGAAAATTATGCTGTAACTATGAAGCACTATATCAGTATGATTTTATTATTAGACTGGGATTAAATCAATGAAGAAATTACTGAACATCTCCAAAGAAATGATAGTATCCCTTTGAAAGAGAGAAGACACAAGTGTCGAGGTCCAGTTTCTTGAGGGGATTGATTTCAATTAAAGGAGGGGTGTTTTATAGTTAATACTACTCTAGGGACTGCTTAAGTGATACACTGGATGGAGGACCAGGCCTAGAATTGAAAAGACTTGAGTTCTGTTATAAGACCTTGGGTACCTACTCGCTATGGGAGTCCTTGCAAATCACTTAGCTCCATTTGCCTGATTTTCTTCATCTGTAAAATGGGGATGATAGGAGCATCTGCCTTCCAGGTATGTTGTGAGGAACAAAGGAGATATTTGTATCTGGTCTGTATCAGGCACTACATAAATGTTAGTTGCAATATTAATTATACTAGATTATGAAGGTTGGAATAGTAAAGGAAATGTAGAAGGAAGAATCACATAAACTTCCTGATTAATTGATATTACAGTGATGATTGAGGAGATGATAATGGTAATTTGTATTTATATTAACATTTTAGAGTTACTTTACATAAGACCTTTCATTCTTTTATTTAGGGCCATATATATTATATATATACATATACCTATATACATGTAAATATATATATATATATATGTTTATATTTATATCTACATCTATCTAGATATATATGTATATATATAATACACATAGATATATACATATGGCCTTATACACACATACACACATGTGTATATCTCTCTATATAATGACCCTACACATATACATACAAACATACATGTATATGTACACACACATATATGTATATATACATGTACAAATATATAGATTTTTGTACATATATAAATAAAATAACTCATCAGCTCCAGAATTATACTAAGCTTTTTTCTTTTTAAAGCTTTTTATTTTCAAAACATATTGTACAGATAATTTTTAAACATTAACCCTTGCATAGCCTTGTGTTTCAGATTTTCCCCTCCTTTCCCACAACCTCTCCCCTAGATGTCAAGCAATGCCAAGTAACCATATTTTTTCCTTAAAATATTATACATGTTAAAATATGTGTTAAATACAATATGTGTAAACATATTTATACAATTCTCTTGTTGCACAAGAAAAATCAGATCAAAAAGTAAAGTAAATGAGTAAGAAAACAAAAATGCAAGCAAACATCAACAAAAAGAGTGTGATTGTTATTTTGTGATCCACATTTAGTTCCCACAGTCTTCTCTCTGGGTATAGATGACTCTCTTCTTCACAAGATCATTGGAATTGGCATCAGTCATCTCATTATTAGAAAGAGTCACATTCATCAGAATTTATAATCATGTAATATTGATGTTGCCGTGTACGATTTCCTGGTTCTGCTCATTTCACTTAGTATCAGTTCATGTAAGTCTCTCCAGGCCTCTCTAAAATCATTCTCCTGATCATTTCTTATAGAACAATCATATTCTATAATATATATATACCATAATTTATTCAGGCATTCTCCAACTGACGGTCCACTCAGTTTCTACTTTCTTGACACTATGAAAAGGGCTGCCACAAACATTTTTGCACTTGTGGGTCCCTTTCTTTCCTCTAAGATCTCTTTGTGATATAGGCCCAATAGAAACACCGATAGATCAAAGAGTATGCACAGATTAATAACTTTTTGAACATAGTTCCAAATTGCTGTCCAGAATGGCTAGATCTCTTCACAGATCCACCAACAATGTATTAGTGTCCCAGTTTTCCCATATCCCCTCCAACATTCATCATTATATTTTCCTATCATCTTATCCAATCTGTCAGGTCTGTAGTGGTATCTCAGGGTTGTCTTAATTTGCATTTTTCTGGTCAATAGTGATTTAGAGCACCTTTTCATATGATTAGAAATGGTTTTAATTTCTTCATCTGAAAACTGTCTGTTCATATCATTTGAACATTTATCAATTCGAGAATGGCTTGACTTCTTACAAATTTGAGTCAATTTTCTATATATTTTAGAAATGAGGCCTTTGTCAGAACGCTTAAGTGTAAAAATGTTTTCCTAATTTATTGCTTCCTTTCTTATCTTGTCTCCATTAATTTTGTTTGTACAAAAACTTTTTAACTTAATGTAATCAAAATTATCTATTTGGTGTTCAATTAAGAGTTCCAGTTCTTCCTTGAACACAAATATCTTCTTCTCCATCTGAGAGGTAAATTATTGTATATTCTTTTAATTTGATTATATCACTCCTTATGTCTAAATCATGAACCCATTTTGACCTTATCTTGGTATATGATGTTAGGTGTAGGTCAGTGCCTAGTTTCTTCTATACTAGTTTCTAATTTTCCCAGTACTTTTTGGCAAATAGTGAGTTCTTATCACAAAACCTGGGAGCTTTGGGTTTGTCAAACACTAGATTTCTGTAGTTATTGACTATTTTGTCCTGTGATCTTGACTTATTCCACTTATTGACTACTCTATATAATTTTAGGTCTGGCCCAGCTAGGCCACCTTCATTGGCATTTTTTTTCATTAATTTCTTTGAAATTCTTGACCTTCTGTTCTTCCAGATGAACTTTGTTATCATTTTTTCTAGATATGTAAAATAATTTTTGGGAGTTTGATTGGTATGGCACTAAATAAGTAGATTAATTTAGGTAATATTCTCATTTTTATTATATTCGCTTGGCCTACCCATGAGCACTTGATAGTTTTTAAATTGATTAGATCTGACTTTATTTGTGTGGAAAGTGTTCATATAGTTCCTGACTGTCCCTTGGCAGATAGATTCCCAAATATTTTGTACTATCAAAAGTTATTTTGAATGTAATTTCTTTTTTTTATCTCTTGCTGCTCCTTGACTTTGTTGGTAATATATAAAAATGCTGATGAATTATTTGGATTTGTTTTGTATCCTGCAACTTTGCTAAAGTTGTGAATTGTTTCTAGTAGTTTTTTAGTTGATTCTCTAGGGTTCTCTAAGTATACCATCATATCATCTGCAAAAAGTGACAGTTTGGTTTCCTCATTACCTATTCTGATCCTTTAATCTCTTCTTTTTCTCTTTTTGCCAAAGCTAACATTTCTAAGACAATATTGAATAGTAATAATGATAGTGGGTAACTTTGTTTCACAAGAGATCTTATTGGAAATGGTTCTAGTTGGTCCCCATTACATATAATGCTTACTGGTGGTTTTAACTAGATGTTACTGATCATTTTAAGGAAAAGTAAATTTATTCCTATACTCTCTAGTGTTTTTAATAGGAATGGGTGTTGGATTTTATCAAATGTTTTTTCTGCATCTCTTGAGATAATCATATGATTTTTGTTAGTTTAGTTATTGATAGAGTCAATTATGCTAATCGTTTCCCTAACCAGCTCTGCATTCCTGGTATAAATCCTAATTGATCTTAGTGTATTATTCTGAGGATGACTTTCTGTAATCTTGTTGCTAATATTTTAATTAAGATTTTTGCATCAGTATTTCATTAGGAAAATTGTTCTACAATTTTCTTTCTCTGTTTTCATCCTACCTGGTTTAGGTATCAGCACCATATTTGTGTCCTAAAAGGAATTTGGTAGGACTCCTTCTTTTCCTATTTTTTTCTTTTAATTAGCATAGTATTGGAATTAATTGTTCTTTTAGTATTTGGTAGCATTCACATGTAAATCCATCTGGCCCTGGAGATTTTTTCTTAGGGACTTGATTAATAGCTTGTCCTATTTTTCCAAAGTGGGACTATTTACATAATTTATTTCCTCTTCTGTTAACCTGGGCAATCTATATTTTTGTAGATATTCCTCCATTTCCTTTAGATTATCAAATTTATTGGCATACAGTTGGGCAAAATAACTCCAAATTATTGCTCTAATCTCTTCTTTATTGGTGGAATGTTGTAGCTTTTCATTATTGAGACTAACAATTTTATTTTTTCATTTCTTTTTTTCTAATCAAATTAACTAAAGGTTTTTCTATTTTGTTGTTTTTTCATAAAACTAACTTATTTTTATTTATTAATTCAATAGTTTTCTTATTTTCAGTTTTATTAATCTCCCCTTTTATTTTCAGAATTTCAAATTTGGTATTTAATTGCGGGTTTTTTATTTGTTCTGTTTTTTAGCTTTTTTAGTTGTAAGCCCAATTCATTAATCTTCTCTTTTTCTATTTTATGCAAGTAAGCATCTAGAGTTATGAAAATTACCCTTAGAACAACTTTGGCTGCATTCCACAAATTTTGGTATATTGTCTCATTATTGCCATTCTCTTGGATGAAATGGTTGCTTGTGTCTATGATTTGTTGTTTCACCCATTCATTCTTTAGGATTAGATTATTTATTTTCCAACTAATTTTTCATCTTATTTTCCCTTGGCCTTTTATTGAATGCAATTTTTATTGCATCATCTGAAAATTTGCATTTACTATTTCTGCCTTTCTGCATTTGATTTTGAGGTCTTTATGCCATAATATATGGTCAATTTTTGCATAGGTTCCATGAACTTGGAAACATAGGTTTCCAAGAGAAAAGTGTAATCCTTTCTATCTCCATTCAATTTTCTCCAAACTCTATCATATCTAACTTTTCTAAAGTTCTGTTTACCTCCTTAACTTCTTTCTTATTTATCTTGTGGTTCAATTTATCTAGTTCTAAGAGAGCAAGGTTGAGGTCCCCCATTAGTATAGTTTTGCATCTCTTTTAACTTCTTCTCTAGAAATTTGTATGTTATACTACTTGGTGCATATATGTTTAGTATTGATATTGTTTAATTATCTATGGTATCTGTTAGTAAAATATTGTTTCCTTCCTTATCTCTTTTAATTAGATCTATCTTTGCTTTTACTTGATTTGAGATCAGAATTGCTATCCTTACTTTTCTTTCTTTTTTTTTTAATAAAGCTTTTTATTTGCAAAACATATGAGTGACTTTTCAATATTGACCTTTGCAAAAAAAACCTTTTTTTTTTCCAAAGCTTTTCCTTT